>VXAV01007794.1:94392-122497 GCA_013399715.1 Alectura lathami | reverse complement strand
ATTCAGCAAATTCATGGTGCAGTCAACTTCCATAATCAGAAGCTCATGTTTCTGTGGCTTTGCCCAGTTTTTCCTGGAGATGGATAGATAAATCTGTAAATAGGGCATGTTTTCCAGTAACTCATGAAATTTTATTCCAANCCTATAACTATTGTTTACTACTTCAGTATTTTTCCTGTTTTCTCTTGCTGACACTTAAGGAACCCTGTGCAAGCCAAAAAGTGTAACAAAACCAAACCAAAACAAATAAAAATAATCATTTAGTGGATATTATGACAAGGACACTGCTGTGTTTTCTGGCCATCTACTGACAGCATTCTTTGCTGGCTCTGTTACTTGCATGGATTCAAAGATAGATGCCTTTCTTCCCTCCAACTGTAGCAGCATAATTCTGTAACGCCAAAAGAAACTTGTTGAAAAAGTTACTGGTACCTCAGCACCAACAATATTTGGGGGGAAAAAAAAGGGGAATTTTTGGTACAATGTAACTGACTGCATGTGTCTGCTTTAACCACAGCATTATGTACAGTCCTTACTACTGAATTTTATCCCCCAAATATTCCTTTCTCTCTCAGATTCATTCTGTTTCCTTTTAAAGGATTCACAGCATTTCATAAGCGTTTGGTCAATATTAAATAAAGTCTTTCTCTCAAAATGTAACTAGAAAGTTGCAGCGAAAACCGCCTGTAAAGTAATGTCTTTAGCATTATTTGAAGCAAATACAATATCTTTTCTGATGGTGTGGTAATAAATGGATTGTTATTCATGAACTCTTGCAGGTTTCTACAGCTAAATGAAATGCATGCTAAAAATGCTTTGTGCTGAGTTTTCCCCAGGTATTTTTACAGTGAAGGTTAAGGGGTAGTAATCTCCTTATTCAGCAGTCAGAATTGTTTTGTGAGATGGTCAGGAGTGCCAGTCTTGACTATTCCAGTATGAAACTGTGACAAAAAACCCTTTGAAGCTGATTGATTTTGAGCTGGCCCAAAAGCGAGTTCTCAGGAAAATCAGAGAAGGGAAGTTGTTTACCTTAAGTTGCTTCACATTAATAAGCCTCTGGGCAGGCAGGAAAGCTCCACCTAAATGAGAATTTAGAGAATTAGCAAAATGAGAATTACATTATAGGAGTTTTAGTTTCTGCACTTGGTAGAACAGGATTGGATTTACATAAAGTCATAGAATCATAGTACTTTTTTTTTTTTTTTTTCCTTCTGTTTAGGCAAAAGCTGAGAGAAGAACATACAGACTGGGACTTTGGAGAGACATGGCTGTTCTTTGGTTGTCGGCATCAAGACAGAGACTATTTGTTCAAGCAAGTTCACTGTTTAACATTCTGTGTCTCGTTTGTATTCATGGGGGGATGCTTATCTCAGAGCCATAGCTAACACTTTATACTGTCTTTCAGAGATGAGCTCAGATGTTTTCTTGAAAATGGGACGTTAACTCATCTGCAGGTTTGTTTCTCAAGAGACTCTTCAACTGGAGAAGCAGCTCCGACGAAGTATGTGCAAGATCTCATTAGGCTTTATGCTAAGGAAATTGCCAGAGTTCTGCTGAAAGAGAATGGTTACTTCTATGTCTGTGGGTGAGTAGAACGGAGATGGACAATCTCAGAAAGAGAACAGAGTTAGCAGAAGTCTGAGGCTTTAGAAAGGCTTTAGAAAGTGTCTGAAGGAAGGGACCAACATGGTGCTGAAACAGCCTTTCTGGAATACTAGAATTTATGTCCCTTAATGCAATAAAGCCGTGAAAGGAAAGGTCGTAACCACGCATTTCTGCTGGTTACTTCTGTCACTTGTTCTTTTTTTTTTTTCTTTTTCAGTATTCAAATAAGCTGTAATAGGTTCCAAACTAATAAATTTCTCTTGAGAAAATGAGATACAGGAGATGATAAACCGCACAGCTGTGAGGAAGCAGAACTTTCTGCTGCACTCCAGGCTTGGATGGGCCAGGATGCTACTGAATGCAGAAATTAAGATTTTTCATCCCACCTTGCAAAATTCTGGTGCCTTCATAATGTTCCATACAAGTAATGCATTTTACAGTGGGAAGACATTTGTGGATGCTAACTTACCTTGGGGTTTCAAATTTTTAGGGAGTTTGTTAATAAATGGAGAACTGTTTGAATATGGAGCCCAATGTCAGTATTTACTCTTGCAGGAATAACTGCCTACTATTTGTATTGAAAATAGCATTGTTAATAGGTGAGGTTTTTTTTTTATATTGGAACCATATGGTTATATAATAACATACTTAAGTAAGTGCAGTTCTCCCCAGAAGGAAAGAATTATTCTGTGACAGCTCAGCTGGGGACCCAAGTTTTTTCTTGTATATACCATGCGCTAAAAACTTTGTAACATCTGTTTGAGAGAAACCCTTGTTGTTGTCAATCCTCAGCTGCATGAAAACTTAGTGAATTTCTTTGCATAAAATATACAAGCTGTTTTTGTTTGTTTGTTTTTAATCTGCTTCAGTATTACAGCCTCTGGAGCTGTTGATAAAAGGAAAAATACAGTATTATGGATTTTCCTCCTATATACTTTTTTTTTTTCCAGAGATAAGAAGCACATGGCTGATGGTGTAAGTGATGCTGTAGTGGACATTTTAAGCATGGAGATGGAAGTTGACAAATTGGAAGCAATGAAAACTGTGGCCATGCTTCGAGAAGTAAAACGATATTTGCAGGATGTTTGGAGCTAACGAGTTAGCTTTTCCTATGCCCTTGTAAAACAAAAGCTTTTATTTTGCTTTCACATTTATGCTTTTAACTACAGTCATTGTTAAAAGTATATTTTAACTTTCTCTGCTGATCGTTCACATAGGAATGTGAAACTTTTTCAAGGACAACAAACCAGTCTCTTTGAAATGTATTGGTTTTAGCAACATGGCATAATGGGCTGTCTCAGTGCCTTGATTATCTGGTTTTTAAGACTGCTTTCATGCAGAAAGTAAGAACTTATAAACTTGTACAACTATAATTGTATGTTTACATTACATCACAATTTTTCCTATCATGTATACATAAAGAAGCTACAAAGTAAATATGTTACATGCTTATCTGTAGGTTATCAAATACATTAGTGACTGGCCAGGATCTACTTGAATACTTCTAGATACTTCCTGAGACTATTTTTTTTTTTTTTCCCCACATACACATACACTTGTATGTGTGTTTTTTTTCTTTTTCCTTGCACAAAAAACTTGCTGCAGAATTTCAGCTCTGAAGTATCCCTTTAAATACTTATCTTTGTGTCATTCAAGTATCTCGCAGTTTTGCTGCACTCAGTGCTAATCCTTATTAAATTTTCATGTGTAATTCTTTTGAAGTTATTTTCATTCCTGTCTCTAAAATGTTTGTCGTTTAATTTGTGGAAAAATTCACCAGTCAAGTTCAATGTGATTGCTCAATAAATACCAGATTGCTAAAATAGTATCTTGTTTTAAGTTGAAGACACAATGAAATACTGTGTTTGAAAGCAGTTACCTTCACTTAAAGGCAATCCACTTCAGAAATCAAGTTGTTGAAAGCAAATTGTTGAAATACACAGTCTTCTTTCTAGCAGGGGCTGTTTGGAGGGCAAGTGGAAGAATAAAAGTATAAGGCATTCATACTTCTCTTCAGATCTTTCCTTTCTTCCATCTACTTTTTCTAACTTGCAAACAACCTTATAATATTCTTGGTTCCTTGTTATACTTAAATCTTTAAAGGTAAACACAGTGTATGAGAGAATATTCTAGACAGATCACTGTATATTTCCTGGGGATAGCTCTTGTTTTGTTTTGCCTTATGAGTAATCAGAACCACATAACTTATTCCAAGGCTTGCATTTGGTCATTTGTAGGTAAGTCAGGAAGCTTTTATGGAAAAAAAATGTGATTATCAGAATAACATTATGTTTTTAAACAGCAAACGTTTTAGTGAAGTGCCTTGCATTAAGGTTTTGATGCAACTTGTGTAGTGATGATTTATGTGACCTTAGAAGGGAGGAACTAAACTCAGGCAGATCAACACTTCCTCCAAACTTGGTGTTGTCTACAAATGTACTGAGTGTGCGCTCAACCCTCCAGATTGCATCCAGATCATCAGTAAAGATGTTAAACAGGACTGGCCCTGGGGCAACACCACTCATGACCAGTCGCCTGCTGGATTCAACTCCATTCACCACTACTGTCTGGGCCCAGCCATTCAGCCAGTTTTTTACCCACTGAGGAGTGCAACAGTCCAAGCCGTGGGCTGCCAGCTTCTCCAGGAGAATGCTGTGGGAGACAGTGTTGAAGGCTTCACTGAAGTCTAGGTAGACTACATCCACAGCCTTTCCCTCATCCACCATATGAGTCACCTGGTCATAGAAGGAGATGAGGTTGGTCAGGCAGAACCTGCCGTTCATGAACCCATGCTGGTTAGGCTTGATCCCCTGGTTGTCCCTCACATGCTGTGTGATCACACAAAAGCTGATATATTCCACAACCTCCCCCGATACCGAGGTCAGGCTGACAGGCCTGTAGTTCCCCGGATCCTCTTTCCAACTGTTCTTGTAGATGGGCGTCACACTGGCAAGTCCAGACCTCCCCGGTTGACCAGGACTGCTGCTAAATGATGGTCAGCAGCTTGGCAAGCGCTTCCGCCAGCTCCCTCAGTACCCTCAGGTGGATCCCATCCGGCCCCATGGACTTGTGACAGTCCAGGTGGAGCAGCAGGCCTCTGACTGTTTCCTTCTGAATTGTGGGGGGGTTTATTCTGCTCTCTATCCCTGTCTTCCAGGCCAGGGGGGCGAGTACCCTGAGGATGACCGGTCTGACTATTAAAGACAGAAGTAAAGAAGACGTTGAGAACCTCAGCTTTTTCCTCATCCATGGTGGTAACGTTCCCCATTGCATCCAATACAGGATGGACATTCTCCTTGGCCCTCCTCTTGCTGTTAATATATTTGTAAAAACATTTTTTTGTTATTTTTTACAACGGTGGCCATATGTTCTTGCTGTGCTTTTGCCTTTCTAATTTTCTCCCTGCATCTCCTAGCAATATCCCTGTACTCTTCCCAAGCTGCTTGTCCCTTCTTCCGAAGAAGGTAAACTCTTTTTTTTCCCAGAGTCTCAGCAATAGTTCCCTGTTCAGCCAGGCTGGCCTTCTTCCCCATCGGCTCATCTTGTGGCACACTGGGATGGCCTCTTCCTGCACCTTTTAAGATTTCCTTCTAGAGAAATGCCCAGCCTTCCTGAACCCCTGTGTGATTCAGAACCAACTCCCAGGGAACTCTCCCAGCCAAGGTCCTAAACTGTTCAAAGTTGGCCCTCCGGAAGTCCAGGGCAGCAGTTTTGCTGACCCCAGTCCTGACTTCACCAAGAACAGAGAACTCTATCATTTCATGGTCACTGTGCCCAAGACAGCTTCCGACCACCGTGGCTCCCAGCAGACCTTCTCTGTTGGTAAACAGCAGGTCTAGCAGGACACCTCTCTGGTAGGCTCTCTTACCAGCTGTGTCAGGAAGTTATCTTCCACACACTCCAGGAACCTCCTGGACTGCTTTCTCTGCGTTGTGTTGTATTTCCAACAAATGTCAGGCAAGTTGAAGCCCCCCACAAGAACAAGGGTGGGTGATTGCATGATAATACACACTGCATGTTTTATTTAAATCTAATCATGTAGCCTTACTGCTACTGCCTCCCACATGATAGCTAAAGCAGTGTCCATAGTGGATCTGATTTCAGATGCTTGTACTTGAAGACGGAATGCTTTCTGAAACCATTTTCAATACCACACTGTAGATAACTTTAAATGTATCTGATGTAAAAATCCTGTGCTTGAATGAACAAATTCTATTCTTGAGTGTTGTGGAGGAATAACAATGGGAAAATCACTGCATACTTGCTGGTGAATATGAGAAGAGTATTGCATCTCTGCAGGTTATGGTCTGGTCAGTTATGATGAATTGAGAGATGAATCTGTGTTGGCAGAATGGTATGGGCAATTGGTTTGGGTCTGGAAATGGAACTAGTTGCTACAATGGTTTGATATAAGAGCTATAGATTATTTTAATAAATCTAAAGTCTGCTCTTGAGGAAAATGTATAAATATAAAATTTTATTAGTTGCCTATCATAAAGAAATCAATACACTTTGAAGTTGATGGCAAAAGCAGTATGTCAGTTTGTTTAGTCTCAAAACCTTATTCAAATATGTTTCATATTGAAAAAATTGGAATTTTATACAAATGCAAATTACAGTCTTGAAAAGTTGATTCAGCACCAGTACAGATTACATTTTCTTTCATTAGCATTTGAATAAATGCTCCAATTCTGGTGGAAAACATTTGTCACATTGATAAAACACTCAAAGCCAATTGTGTTTTAAAAAAATAGGTTCTACAATTGACTTAAAAGCAGCAGTTTTGTATGACTCAGTCATNGGGCTGTTTCCAGTATGTTCCAACAAGGTGATGCTCAGGACTGGCTTTTGTTGATGGGATGTGATATTTTTGAACTGTCTTTCAGGTGTTGTGAGATGACAGTGTCACTTGTGCTCCATTTATAAACATCAACAAACCAAGCAGAATTATGGCATGAGGACTGCTGAGCGTATGCGAACAGGGCGAGATGCTGGAACAGGCTCTTGTGCATCCACGTCTCTCTTGTATCTCTTTCTGTGTGTTCGTATAAACTGCTCTGTCTTCCAGTTAAATGCTAGCTCCCTTCTTGTGATTCTTCTAGACCATTGCATCTTCAAATGAAGATGATACTGCACTTTTTTTTTCTGCTGGTGGGGACAGATTGTTACAGAATAAGCCACTCTTACACCACCAGCACTCCTCTTCTTATAAAGATGAGAAAGGATAGATGAAAGTGCTATGACTCCTGGAAAGTGCTGTGACACTGTCTTGAAGGCAGAATCTTTCCCTTTTTCATGTTAGAATTCCTCAACATGCTTGGAGTGGATGGCATTGATGCCAATGGAAGCCCCAGTTGCGAAGCTTGAGAGTAGTGCATTCTGAGGTTTTCTTTCCCTAACAACAGCTGAAGCAAACACAGATAGGAGGGGACGAAAGAGATTCTGTAACTTTTTTTTTTTTTTTTTGATTGAATGTCCAAGAATTTCCCACGTTAAATTTTAGAACATCTGTTCCTATGAAGAGCAGAATGAAGTTTTTTTTTGTTGTTGTTATTTTCATAAAATTCTCAAGCACAAAGTTAACTCCTAAGTAGAAATGGTTGTATTTCTGACCAACGTGGAAGTTTGTTAAAGCTGTTACAGCTCTGCCCAAAGCAAGTATTGCATTGAAGGTAAATGGAAACATTTTTCACATTTGTAAAACTTTCTACAAAAGTCAATTTTGGAACTTGTAGGTAATAATCCTTTAAGCAATTTGCAGTTGTTTTGCGCTTTTTCTCTGTTTTAATAGGTTATGTAAAACATCATTTTCTTCACACACCTCCAAGATCTCAATTTAGTTTTTGTCTTCATTTTACAGGCTAGTCAGATTTTGAAATAACAGTCTAGACAACATTGTCTTTCAGTTTACACAGCTGTATTTTACTGTTAAAATACGTGTAGATCTTTATTCAAAGGATGTAAAGAGAATACTTCCAAGAAGAAATAGCCACCAGGTAGTTCCCTCTATTCATTCAATGATACTGAAAGAATATGGGAGTTTCTTTGATTTTTCATTTAGTAGAAAGAGACTTATGAGTACACAAATATACAATAAAAAGAAGTGCATATTTCTGTAAAATACTGTGCAAGATGTAGAAAAAAATTGTTGCCCTGATTCATTGTTTCTTATAGTGCCTACAGCATGACAAATGCTTTCAAAGACGTGAAGAAACATAGCTAATGTAGTTCATATTAATCTCACCAAGTGTAAAGGCTTTTAAAGAGTAGCACATCACCAACTGACATTCTTGTCAAAATATAAGGGAACAAGAGAACCTGTGAATCCTGTAAGTAGGGTTATTATCCAACGTTTCTATTTATGCATTCAGTATGTAGATTGTGAGTCTGTTCTAGTTTACTTCTGAAAGGTCCTGATAACTGAAAGAGGTTCCTGAGGACTGGAGGAAAACAAACATCACTCCTGTCTCCACTAAAGATAGATATAGGCCACCACAGGCTGGTCAGCCTTAGCTTAATCCCCATGGAGGTGATGAAGCAAATCCTCCCGGAAACCATTTCCAAGGATAAAATGGTGACTGGAATTATTCATCATAAACGGAAAATTGGATCTGGCCAATCTGGTAACCTTCTTAAATGGGAAGAATGGCCTGCTGGATCGGGGGAGAGCAGTGAGTTTGAGCTCAGTGAGTCTTTCGCATCTGTCTTACCGGGCATCCTCATAGGCAAACTGATGAAATACGTAGTACAGAAGTGAGCATAAGGTGGACTGAAAACTGGCTAAACAGTTGGGCTGCAATAGTTGTGATTAGCAGCATGGAGCTCAGCATGAGGCTGTTCACTAGGAGGTCTCGCCCAGGGTTGATACTGGGTCCAACTGCCTTTAACACCTTTGCTAATAACCTGGGTGATGGGTCAGAGTACATTCTCAGCAATTTGGCACATAGTGCAAAACTTGGTGGAAGTGAATGTGCTGCCTTTCAGAGGAATCCTGACTGGCCAGACCATGGAGCCAACAGGAATCTCAAGAACTTTTAACAATAGGAAATGTGAAGTTCCACACACCTGCATGGGAGGCATAACCCCATTGGACATTTTGGTGAACTTAGCATTAAATGGCCTAAGCAGTGTCACACTCTGTATGTTCACAGGCTGTGGG
The DNA here is from genome assembly GCA_013399715.1 of Alectura lathami. Taxonomy (NCBI): domain Eukaryota; kingdom Metazoa; phylum Chordata; class Aves; order Galliformes; family Megapodiidae; genus Alectura; species Alectura lathami. Next base: position 113,733 of record VXAV01007794.1, on the reverse strand, counting down.
CAAACATTTTCTGGATCTACTGGCAAACAAAGATAATGAGGTATGTTTAGATACATAGGTCAGCTGTAAGACTGGAGGGTGTGAGCCATTTTTAATAGACTGAGTTATTTTAGATCAGCCTTCCTCATGTGTCTGAACTAACCTGGTGATTGTGGGAGCAGTAGCCTGCAGTGTAGAATGACTTAGGGAAGTCTAATTAATATGTTAAGTCCAAAAAGGGATGCCTACTGCCTAATGAGCTTTGGTGTAATGGCTATTCCACATCCTGTTCAGCCAAGTAACAGAGAAGTAACTCGGTGTCCACTTTTGGAAAACAATACTCTAGAATCATTAAAAGTACTCTTGCACACATCAAACTACCATCCATACCCCAGCATGCCACTTGCCAAGAAAGCTGGGGAGGATCTAGAAGTTATAGCACAATGGTTCTTTTTCTTCCCTGTTGGCACTATGAAGGTAAAAATCATGTGGGGCAAATGCTCTCCATCAGGAAAGGATTGTTGTGCAGGTACGCTAAGGATGCTTAAACTCCTCTGAAAAGGGAGGTTTGCTCACCTCAATGCAGGCAGCATATGACAAGCAATCTAATGCTGGGTTAGCAGTGAGACCTTCAGCCTTTTATTGTTTTAATACTTTCTGGAAATCTTTGCTCTCACTATACAGTGAAGCCAACAGGACTTTGTAAATAACCCAGGAATAAGGCTGATTGACAGTGACAGAACATGCTGTTTAAAATATGTTGGTCAACAGTCCTACCTAGTATTTACTGAGAATTATTCCCAATCTTCCTGTCTTTTGGAACATACAAATGACCTTCACTAGTGATTCTGTTCAGCTTGAGTGCTGGTAGTTCCCTGGTATATTTGCATTAAAAAATGATCACTTGCAAAACTGCTATACACTTTGCATGCCACATTTGTTTCTTAACAAAACTTGACATTGATGTTCGGCTGTATTTTTCCATTAAAAGATTTTCAGCAGCAGCTTGAGCACTGGTGTGTGACAACATTTGTTTTGTGTTCCTGCTTTGTTTGTGTTTAAGCCAGATTAATCTCTTAAAAGAAAGCATTCAAGATATGGTATGAACTTCTGTAATTCAGTATGCCCAGGCAAGTTCATCCTCAACAGAGTTAAATTAAAAACAAGCTGGTTGACTTACTGTGAGACAAGCTGCAAAAAAAGGTGCATACAGGCTTCAGTAAGATGAAGTATATGTGCCAGCTGGCATAATAAATCAATTTTTGTTTCGTATGTTTAATGTTGGGCTTCAGCAAAAAATGATTACATTGCTATTTTTTGAGTCATGTATTCAGGCTCTGTAGCACGGCAGGATATTCAGCTTTGATCTTTACAGAGATGCAAGTAATTGTGAGTTTCAGATGATCACTTAAATTTCTAATGCTTCTATGGAGGATGGTTGTGATGTTGATGTGCTGTAGACAACATCTCTGAAAGTTTCACGTTCAATGTACGTATAGATAGTTGGCTGAGATTCATACTCATGTCGGTGTATATTGTTGACTTTCTGTGGTTTAGAACACACACTCTTCCCAGTACCCCTTCTGATAGATTTCTTTAAGTTTGTAACTCGTTTGAGAGCTATTTCTTGTTCCACCTCAAGTTTGAGCTTCTGCATGTTCCATTATGCAGTGGCACTGAGATAAAGAGCTTGGTTGTTTTTGATAGGACAAAAGGAGTGCAATGGTTGCGAGAAGGTTCTTGTTTTTCCCCTGTGCAGTCCGTGTAAGGTTCTGTATAGCAGAGGGCCTTGAGGGGTGATGTTACTGCTTTGGCCTCACATATATTGTGAGTGCTTTCTCTGAGGCTGTAACCCATACCAGGAGGTAAGGAACATTGTGGCATCTGTGGAAGTGCTGTATGACCCTGGAAGTGTTTCTGTCCCCAGGCATCCCCAAAAGTGGAGCATCTTAAGAAACAGCATTCTCAGGGCACAGCTTGTCCATCTGTGTTGGTAACCACGAGCATCAAACTGGGAGGGAGCTGACAGAAGTGGAAACAAGCCATATATCCAAAGCACATGCACAGAGAGAAATTAGAATGTATTTGGGATATGGTACAGTTCGTTACTAAAAGTATAACACATTATATCTAAATATAACAGGATATCTGGACCATAAGGTACATGACACGGAATAAGTGATTCAGCATGGGCTTACTATCAGCTGTTGGTGACCTTAAATTACATTGCCTTTATTCTAGGAGAGGGACATAGAAGGTCATTTAGATTAATTATGACTTTACAATGCTCTTAGTTGGAATCAGGACTGTTCTTTATATGAAAAACAACAACAACAACAACAACAAAACAAAACAAAACAAAAAAACAGCAAAAAACCCCAATCCTATATTCTGTGAACATGCTTGTTCTGATTTTTAGTTTGTTTACTTAAAAGTTTGTAACTGAAAACAAGTAACACATAGTAACAAACTACATCTGCTTCAGCATTTGAAAAGATGTGTTATTTTCACAAGTAGATATTACCAAATTCAGATTCAAATTTTTGATTCCTGGTTCTGCCTGAGATTTCTAGTGCGATACTCAGCAAAACAATCTCTGCATCTATAAAATGTGCAGAATTACTTTTTGTTTCAATTTTTCTATTTGTAAAATGTTTGAAGCTGCGACCATTCTTTGTGACATCCCGACAGCCATCTGTGCTGTGGACTAAGGTGAGCCTAAGTGGGAACAAGTGGCAAAAGCGTCCTGTCCAGCCTGGAGCCTCCATACAACCCTGGCACAGACAACCTCAGGGGAGAGTACTTCAAGGATCCCAAAGGTACTGAGGACTTTTGGTGCAGCTGCAGTGTGTACAGAGAAAATTGAACAGCTGTTTACCTTGCCTGGATGCTCAAAGGACCCTTCTGTTGTGGGGTTGCTTCAGTCAAAGAGCAGCAGTTGTTGATTGCTACCGTGACAGTGCACAAGCAGCAATATCGCACTGACCAAGATTTTCTGGACCATCCAAGAGCAGACTGGAGAGCCAGGGAGTGATCAGCAAGACTCACTCACCCTTTAACAGGCTCACAGCCAGTGTGAAAGTCTGATGGAGAGTGGCAGCTGACGGTGGACTTTGCAGGGCTGGCCCATGCACTAAAGGGATGACTCGTGTGTACATAGCAAACAACAGGAAAGGGGTGGAGGTGGCAGATGAGCCTGTGTTGGGTAGTGTGGCACTAGAGCATGAGGTAAGTGGCATGGAATAAGCGGTGGAGACTGTATTGGGTCTGACTGGGATGGACAGAGTTTTCTTCATAGCAGCCTGTATTGTGCCATGTTTTAGATCTGTGTCCTAAATAGCGTTGATAACAGAGAGACATTTTAGCAACTTCTGAACAAAGCCTACACAGCATCAAAGTCTTCTCTATTTCTCATGCTACTCCTCTAGCGAGTTGGCTGGGGTGGGCAGGAGGTTGGGAAGGGATGCAGACAGCACAGCTGACCCCAACTGATCAAAGAGGGGATGCTCCATACCATTAAACCTCAGCAATGAAAACCATGGGTGTGTTAGGGGGGAAAGGGTCTTCCAGGGGGGCCTTGCTCAGATTCTGGCTGGACATCAGTCAGATGGTGATGAGTGACTGCTTTTGCATCACTGATATTTGTGGTTTCTTGTTTGTTTGTTTTGTTTTTTCCTCCTGTACCTATTAAACTCTCTATCTCAGTCCAGGAGTTTTCTCGCTTGTGCTCTTCTGATTGCCTTCCCCATCCCACTGATGGTGGGTGGGTGAGTGGCTGCCTGGTGCTCAGCTGCCTACTGGGGCTGACCCATGGCACTCTACTTCCAAATAAAGGAATCCCAGGTTTTGGATGTGTGTGCTCCTGTCAGTGAGGGACTTTATAAATTCTTGTATTTATGACATGATGATGGATGAATAGTGAAGTGAACTGTTTCACAACTGTTGTCACACAATTTGTCATCACCTTGTATGCATGGCATGCCAACTCATGTTTTATCATATGTGATGACATAGCAAATAAATTGCTGCTAGGACTTTTGAGTTCATTTTGCCAAAGATTTCTGAGAAATTCTTACTTCCCTCAGTCATGAGTTATGGTTACTTAAGGCAACACAGCTTCTTTAAATGATTTTCTCATTGAAATCCATAAAATCTCCAAAAATATATAACTTTTGTTAAAAAACAAGTCTTAAGAGTCTGTGTAGTTCTGAGTATAAATGTGATCCACTGCAGATCAAGGTGTTTCAAATGTATCATAGCATTATACACATTTTAATACAACAATTTATCTGGTTTGGTGTCTTTCCTCTATTGTCAGATTATACAAACCACCTCCTTGCCTCTTAATTCTTGTATAGTACCTTAGTGTCAAATACAGGTGTTATTTATATGGAAAAGGTGGACTAAAAATGTCTTTTTCTATAATGCAACCATGTGGAATCTTTGAAAAGATTTAACTGGTTTCTCTTTCCATGTCCCTGTTCTCACTCCTGACTCAATTACTTCTTTGTCCTTGCGCCTTTGCATACACACTTCTGTCATCTGCTTTACTTCTTTTGTGGATGCATATATTTCACTGATAACCTCTCTCTCCTCTGCTCACACCTGTGGCTATCTTTCTCATGCCAGAAGGTATCCAGCTGCAGTCTGATTGTTTGCATTCCAATATACCTGCTTCCAATGGTGATGCTGCTTCCTGAAGGTATCTCGTGTTTTCCATCCACTTTTGTGTTTCATGACAATATTCCCAATGGCAGCGACTAGGCTAGAATTCTTTTGTCCTTTCCTTTCCTTTCCTTTCCTTTCCTTTCCTTTCCTTTCCTTTCCTTTCCTTTCCTTTCCTTTCCTCCACGTAGAAGTCTGGGATTACTGTTGCAAAAAGGTGCAAAGAAGCAAATAGAAGTGGCTGAAAGACAGAGGAGTCAGCAGCGGAAGATCTTTTTCCTATATTTTGTTGTGTATTTCAGAAGTTATTTCTATAAAATCCATCTTCTTACAGAACAAATGCTTTCTTCATCTCTTAATGAATTAATTCCATGTCTCTGAGCTCGTACCATGGAACTTCTGCACGTTATAGGTTGTCTTCTGCAGAGAATATTCTCCTTTTTCTTTCCCTGCAGGGCATTCAAACTAGAGAAAGAGATGGAAATATTTTCCCTAGCACCAATACCAGTGAACTCCTAGAGAATATGATGCAGATAGTTGTGCCATCGTTTGAGTTTATTTATTTCCATGTCAAAAATACTCTTGTCAGGGGAAACCAAGAATATGTGTACATCATACACATCTCTAGCACTGGTCATATGGAAGATGACAGAAAAAAGAGTCTACGACCTCTTTTTCCTTTTCTTATTATAACCCTGGGGGGAAGAAAAATCAGTCCCTGGCAAACAGGAACTTAAAGATCAATATAGCATGCACAAATTTCTATTGCTGTGAATCTTGCCCATGCCCATGGCCATGACATGTATAAAGAGCCTTTTTTTCAAGAAAGGAGACGAAGGATCATTACAGCAGGAGTAATGCATCTGAAGAGTCATGAGTGTTAATTTTCAGTTTTTTTTTTTTTTTTTTTTTTTTTCTCTTTTTTCTATCAAATCTTCAGAGATTAGAATTTGTNTTTTTTCCCTCAGATTTTGTCTCCTTGTTGCATGCTGAGGTTGAGAGAGAAGTCTTGATCTGAAGGAATCACAGGCTGTCTGTGATTCATTTGCCAGTTGTGGGAGTAAACACAGTGACTATGCTAAGGCAGACTGGCCTGTTTATCTCAGCTAGAAAACTGTAACAGTGGCATTTCTGCCACAGGTGGACTTGCTTTCTGAGGAGTCAGGGCATCCTGCACCGTTGTCAGCTGCTAGGGATTCTGGTATGTTGCAGTCAGCTTTAATTTGCAGTTGAAGTTAGATAACTATTCCAACAAAGTCAGCAGTAGTACAGGGGATTACAGAAATGTGCTGAACCAACAGTCAGCAACCTGCTTTGGAGAATGAGTGCTTCCTGGCCAATTTTTGTCCAGGGTGAGCCAGGGCTTTGGGGAATGGCCTTGTGCCTCTCCAGGAGAGTAAGTGTGTCCTGCAGTGTGTTATCATGTTGCTTGCTATGGAGTACATGCACAGGAGGCTCATGTGCTCCTCAGACACTCTTGTCCTGTTACATCAAACCTCTACCACTGATCTCCCACAACAGGGCCTTGAGCAGCTGCCATGCCAGAGAATACATTTTGATGTAGTTTATGCCTACCTTCTTTATTGTGGGGAAGGATGAATATGGCAAAAGGCACTCCATGATGTTGAAAGAAGCTGGCTGACATTACCTTGTGGAAAGAAAAGACTGAGGATAGCACAGATTTACCAGGAAGGGGAAAAAAAAAAAAAAAAAAAAAAAAAGCCCACTGCTTTCAAGGAAATTTTTGCTATGAGTAAAATAACTCCAAATATGTTGCCACATGAGAAGTGAACAGTAAGGAAACTTCTGAGCAAGTCAACCAGTAGCAATAAATATGGAGTTCTTATCTCCTGAATTAGAGATTGTGGGTGGATGGCACAGCTTATCTGTAACCCAACACTTTTGTGAAATCATCATGAAAAGCAAAAAAGGAAGCCCCTTGTATCTTTATTCCAGATGATCAGATGCATTAATTGCGGTGTCCCATCCTCATTTTGTCGCAACAAATAATTACTGCTATCATCCATTATCCTTTGCCTGTGTTCAAGTCTAACAAATGATTTCTGTAAATTTTTACATGCCGTCCATTCCACTTACCTGCCGTTATCTCTTCTTTCTTCCTATAGTTTTATTTTTACTGATTGGATCAGAGAAAGAATACAAGAGCTACAGCCAGCTTTACTCTGACATCTGTGGCTGTAATGTTGGTATTATTGCTGCCCAAGTGGACACACCTCAATAGCTCCGGTACTGCACAAACAGAAAGGCAACCAGCCGGAATACACATAAAGCAATACCCATTGTGATGGCCTTTGTAAGGAGAATGAAAGTATCATGGCAATGTTCAGAAGTAAATAAAAGATCACTTTAAAAGCAAACTGCAGGAGAGAGAGCACTGTGGGGCTGTCCATCGATTTAAGTTCAGAAGAATTTTAAAAGGACTGAAAATGATTGCAAGGGCTAGAGACTGTTTAACAAATTTAACCTGAAACACTTCTATTTATCATTTTTGGCTGGTAGAATTAACTTCATTTAAGAAGCAGTGACAGACGGGCTTCTTGATTTATGATTTATTTTGGCTGAGGCCTGAAATAGCCTCTTAAAACACTTGTGGCAGAAATCCTTTGTAGTGACCTATGGGAGGATTAATGTCCAACAGAAGGTAAAGCAAATTCACAGCATTGCCACAAAGTCACATCTTACAGAAGAGACTCATCAATCTTGATACCCTGTTTAATTTTCTTTTTAACAGATTTAATCTTTTGTAGTGAAAGTGTTGTTAATAAGATGTCAAAAAAAAAAAAAATCACCACCGAGTTTGAAAACATTGGGAATAAAACATCAACTTGTTTTTCAAAACTGGTGTTTTTATTCCAAGCTTGAACTATATTTGAACATATATATATATGGTGTTTATACATCTTATCAAGACTGGCGTTGGTTCTTAATATTTACACAACTGGATAATGAGAGAGTTTGGAAGCTGAAATCCTGGGCCAGGCTTGCCTTTAGTTTAAGGAAAGCTTTACGTACATTGGTGCTTCTGGTTTCCCAGATATACATTGGAGCTTGTCGGGATTTTTCAAAAGAGTTTATTTATTTACATTTCTAATTCCCTTGAATGCATTTAGAAAGTTGACTGTCATTAGTATTTCAGCATTTTAGTTTATTTGGTAACATTTTATTCTGTTCCTCCCCTTTTCTGTTTGTTTAGGTTTAATATTTAAAGATGTGTTCAATTTATTTTTCAGCAAGGACAAACTACAAAGCAGGGTTTTAGAAATATTGCCCAAGAAAGACAGAGGTCATTAGGAATTACCAATTGCAGGAATATTGAGGGCAACAGGAAGAGTGTCTCTATCTAGTAATAAAAGACTGAGCAAAGTAAACGCGGTCATTGCTGAGTAGGGCAGGTTCTCTACTGCCATTTGTCACATGGAAGGCTGAGATTCCCAAGGGCTGCTTTGCCTCAGTCTACACCAATATGGTCTTCAAGGCTTCCCTCCGGACAGAGAACTTCCAGCAGTGTATGTGCATTTGGTCAGGGATTACTTGGATCCAAGCCCAGAGGACCTGAGAGGCTGCATCCAAAAGTACTGAGAAAGGGCTGATGCGTGTCAAAATGAGGCCACTCACTGTCATCTTCGATGTGTTGTAGAGGCTGGGGAAGATCTCCAATGAAGGAAAGCAGAAGTTGCCCTGTCTTCTGTACAAACTAAAAGGACAACTAGTGGAGCGACAGACTGATTAAGCTTCCTTTGATCTCCTGAAAAATCACGAAGTAAATCTTCCATATAAAATATTAATGGGATAGCATTAGCTATGATTTTTCTTTCATTTATGAGGAAAATAGTTTTCTGAACTGTACACGTATAATAGTAGTTAAACCAAGCATTACTTCTTCCCAGATTGCCACACTCAGTGAATTCCAAAACACCAGGACAAATCAGCTTTGATATAATTTTTTGATACCTCCTGAACACCATTAGATAGCTACAGTCTATCCATATCTCATTTGATACATTTTTTGCAGGATTTCACTGAAGAAAACCAACCAGGCATGATGCCAGTGGTATAAATAAAGCATGTACCCACTACACAAAAACAAGTAAACATTCGATCTTAAGTCTATTTATCTACATTTATTGCTTTTTTTTTTTTTTTTTTTTTTTGAGGGGAAAAAGATAGGATTTTGTGTGTGTGTGTATAACGTTATTTCCTTTAAAAGAAGAAACCAAATTGACTGAGTTTTATATTTTTGAGAAACAAAAATAAAAGGAAAAAAAAATGTGAGATCTGAAATTGAATAAATGGCTAATACACTGTGATTCCTACCTAAGCTTCTACTTATGTTTATATCAAGGCAAGTAGCGGTGGGGTGCTACCACTCTAATAAGACGTTCTTGGGGCAAGGCTGGTCCTCACCCAGGGTCAGCTCTCCAGGTCACAGGTAGCAAAGGCAACCTGCATATTCACCTTGGTTTTGAAGGAAAGTGTCCTCAGATTCTGCCTTTGGGTAATGTCTCCTTCATGTCCAAAACCAAATGCTGTGGATTTTTATTATTGCCCTTGAGGGTGAGAATTTTAACAATTTCTGTAAGGAAACTGGAAAATACCAACAGTGAAATACCAGGCATTCTGTATTTTATTCAGCCTCATCTTTTTTCTTCTGTTGAGAGAAAAAGCCTTTAGGAGCTGTAGTTCGATTATCGTTTGATCTTTTCTCCCCTGGACTGCGCAGTTTGGCCAAGGGACCTCCAGCAGAACAAGCCATGCTATTTCATAAAATTCTGGTAAAGTTCTTTCAGTGGTCAGCTAGCCTGCTCTGAACTATCCAAGTTGAATATTTGGTGCAGCCCTTCCACTTTGCAAGATCATAGTTTTCAGTGAGATTAACTCACAAATGCAGGGAAAAAAAAGCCAGTCATTAGACTGTTAACCTTCATTTGGCAAGCAGAAACTATGGCCATCTCTCCTGTTCTCACATAAGGAGAGAACAAATGTTCACACAATGTCTATTTCAACCTTCTTTTGGTAGTGAATAAGTGTAGTCTATATTAGATTTTAGTCTGAATTTGCTTCTCTAGTTTTGAGTGGCTATCTGATTTATCTTCAGTAATATTTTCAGAGCTCCATCTTTGACCTTAGTAGGAAATCAAAGCTGGAATCTTTTGTAAGAAAAAATATTAAAAGTAACAACTGATGTGGAAGAAGTTTCTGCAGAAGAGTATCTCATCCATTTACCAAGAATACCACACAGTATTCTGAATCAAAATTTTGCTGTAACCCTGCTGTCTTGTACTGATCTTGTGTGAGTGTGCTGCTGTTGGTGTTGGTCAGCAGGCTGTATATTAAGGTTGGTTAGGTTTAGTGTTCTGTGTTACCAGCTCTACTGAATCGGCAACTCTGATAGATGTTCAATGTCCATGCTTGCTGCAGCCATATAACTGTGCTATAACTACTACTCTAGGGGAGATTACTCTGCACAACATTTGATTCTGTCTGGAATCTGAAGTTTCCACCCATTTTGCCCTTTGTGTGAACTGGCACTGAGTTTTAGGAGCCAACAGCTGGTTTTCCAACCCCAAATCTCCCTGCCCGTGGCAGCTATCAGTGCCATGCGGCCCTGCAGAGGCACCAGGAGGAGGTGGTGAGTGATAGCAGTGGAACAGGGGGATGGAGGGCCCCATGTGCCAACCTGTCATGTCACCTCAAGAGGCTTGGTTCTTGTGAGGTGCTCCAGTTCAGGAGGCTGTGGAGAGGCTCCTGAGACCTTCCCAGCCCTCAGACTATCACCCTCTGTTGCTCTTCCATGAGGCATTCAGTGATACTGCCGGGGGGAACCTGGAGTTTATCAGCTGTGACTGCAGGGCTGTCGGGGTGATGATCAAGGACTTTGAGCCCAGGTAGTTTTCTCCTTGGTGCTGCCGGTGGTCCTGTCTGTTTGCTTATTTTGATGTCCCCCGTGCACTTGGTGTTTCATTTGAACTGTTTTCTCCTGTTTCGTGCCTAAGCTTTATCATCTTTGGTGTTCTCTTTTTATGTGATACATGGTTTTCAGTATTTTGGGCTTACAGAGTGATCCAAGATGTTGAGCTACATGCTCCCAGTCATTCAATTACATCTCATCTGTCCACTCCATTTGCTCTGAAGCAGGCAACAAACCTGCCAAGTAACGTTTATTTCATGTGTAAGCTCAGATTGTGCATGGTGCCAGTGTAAACACTGACGTAGGAGGAAAAATTGTTTTTACATAAGATAATTTAAAGGCCAGATTTGAATACGTCTTAGAGCAATGTAGTAATCCGTATCTTATTTCTTATCATCCCGAGGAATTCAGTGTAAGGTTTTTCTCTTTCTTTTAACTTTGCTTTTAATAAAGGGCCGAGAACACATCAGTGTTGTCTTTAGATAACTTCATGGCTAGTGGCAACTTTTTAGAGGACATAGAGGCTCTTTTCATGTTGCAGGTAGATACATTTGGTTGTGCAATTACAGGCCACCAGACTGGCAAATTTGCCAAACGAGATAATGATATCTGAGCTTGGGCATAGCTCTGCACAAATCTTGCCCTTTTGCAGAGATAATGAGATCATATTTGTACTGACATGTCTGGAATTTACTGCTTATATGTCTGCTTCTATGCTCTACTGGATCATATGGATGCATTCCTGCTGGAACCATCAGTTTTATCAGATATGAACTCTCCATGGTTTCCAGTTGGACATACTCCTTGAGCACAGGCTAACATCTGCATTTTGTCTCCATGACGGGGGTCACGACTGCCACGTGTATATTCCCAGTTTTTCATTTCCCTGTCTCAGAGGCTGCTGTATCTTCTACAGTTCTGGGACATTATATTCCATCAGAACCGTGAAATGATTGTGTGATAAGTTTGCTAGCTAGCAGGCAGAGATCTGTTACATCCTGGTTCTGCATGGGCAGGGAAAACTCTATCGCTACAAGTGGAGCAGCACAAATGTTGGAGCAGAGGCGCAGAGCACGGGTGGAATCACCACTCTTGGGGATTTTTGACACTTGCCAGAACTGAGCCTTGAGTAACCCAGTCTAGATTTTGAAGTTAGCCTTGGCTGTGGAAGTGGAAGGTGTTTAGATAATATTCAAGCTAAATCCTTGTGTGATCCTGCAAAATGGTTGTTTCTAATCACATTAGGCTAGGTGCTAGTTTTTTCAATTTACTCTTTGGACTTGAAAAGTCTGTGTATTTAAATGTGTGTTTTAATTTTATTCTGTACTTTACCTGACGAACAAAGGATTTAGTGAATTTAGTGATTAACAAATATTGGCAGTCAGGTCTTTCTTTTTGCAGCTTCATGCCAAGTGTTCACAGGATTCAATTTAAAATGGTTGAGATAATAATCTTTCTCCTTTTGCCATGACTTTATCTGGTCTGTATAGCCTCTTTTCCTATCAGACAGCCCAGTTACATGCCATGGAAGATTTTAGGGTAGATAAATAATAAAACTCAAATAATGACTGATTTCTTTGTACCTGTGGCAAATTTAGCTTTGAATAAATGTTCTCAGATTTAAACGTATATGTCCAAAGTTTTCATTGCATTTCATTTGAACGTATGTATTAACTAGAAAATGGTAGGCACCTTTGGCTTCAAAAAGAAACATAAATCATATTGTGCTCAAACTGAACTGTGAAATGCATTTGATTTTATGTTACAGAAAATAAGAAATAGTGTAAAATTTCTTGATTTTATATTTTCTTTTGTATTTGTAGGATATTACCTCACAGTGGAACCACTGAAAGATGTTTAAACCAGTGATTTCCTTTCTAACACTGTTTTTTCTAAGGTGAAAGTAAGGCAGAATTGGGAATAGTTGAATGGAAGATCTCCTTCTCCAGAGAGAGAGAGAGAGAGAGAGAGAGAGTCAAGTCTAGTCCAACCTCCTGCTCAGAGAGCTCCTTTCAACAGCATTACCACAGGTCGACGGGCCCTGTCTAGCTGTCTTGAAAACCTCTAAGGGTGGAGAAGGAGATGTATCCATACATATATCAGTGTAACTTTTCAAAGTTCGGATTTCCATTTCAAATTCTAAAGGTAGCACCTTTATAAAGAGTGAATGAAACAGTTTCTTTTTAACAAATTCTGGTTTTGTTTTAGAAAGTTTTACGACTTTGCTGGTGGCCTTCTACTGCACTGCTCAGGATTTGTTCTAAACCCTGTTGAAATCAGTGCACATCAGGAAAAAAAAGAGCAGATAAGTGCAGTCACAGCCACCAGCTTTAGAATCAGTGGATATTTTCCACATGGATCTGTTTTTACCACAATGCCAAAGGTGAAACACCCTGTGGAAATGCGATGAAGCTTTCAAAGAATATTTAATATCTTTCTGTTTTGTTTCTAGCTATTTTGTCTGCCTGACTCTTCACTCCTCAGCAGGTGATCTACAATCTTCTCTAAATGCAAGCTTTTGATTCTTTTTGGAATCAAAATGACAAACAAAAGAGCTTTACACCTGTTAGTTTTTTGAGCTTATTGGCATTTCATCTTCTCTGCTGGATGGATTTGTTTCAGGTTTTCCAGGCAAGTGGCAATTGCTTTCTAGATCAGACTTAAAAGAATAGTAATTCTTGGAGAGTAATAAACTGTTGCCATTCGTTATACCAGGAAAACATTAACAAAAAATATGGATGATGATTCAATAATTAACTCTTTTACTCCACTCTGAAAGGGGAAATAGTATGAACAGTAAATCAATACAAGTCAAGTTTTGCGACGGAACAGATGAAATTTTTTTTTTTTTTTTTTTTTTTTTTTTTTTTTTTTTTTTTTTTGTAATAGCACTAAAATAAACATGATAGAACAAAATGTGTGACAGCCTGTTATCAGCATGTCAGACTTGTTTCTAGCATTAGGACAATGTGATTTTCTTGGAAGAGCTCTTGCTTAGGTAGTGTATTAAAAGAAAACACAGACATGAATTTTTGGTTTAACTAAAGCAAGGGTTCTTCTGATTCACTGGACACTTCCAAGTAAAATTCCAGTTTATCCCCAGATCTCCCTTTCACAATAGATTTCTTTGCAGGATCAAAGATTACAGGAAAATATCGTAGCAGTAAGAAACTGAGGGTCTGTGGCTGCACTTACAGGTAGAGACAGGAGTTCTTACCCACATCAATACGACTGCAATGACGTTCTGAATGTGTTTGGGAGTAGTATGCACAGACTCATGAAGGGGAAATCATGTCTGAACAACCTGACAGCCTTTCCCTAATGAGATGTCTGGCCTCTTGGATGAGGGGAGAGCAGTGGGTTTTGTTTATCTTGAGTTTGGAAAGGCTTTCAACACTGTGTCCCGTTGCATCCCACATAGACAAGCTGATGAAGTGCTTGTTAGACGAGCAGGCAGTAAGGTGGACTGAAAATCAGCTGAACTGCTTGGCTGAAAAAGCTGTGATTAGCAGTATGAATCTCAGCAGAAAGCCAGTCACTAGTGGTGTGCTCCAGGGGTCGATACTGGGGCCAGTCCTGTTTAACATCTTCATTAATAACCTGGATGAAGGGACACAGTGCAACCCTCATCGAGCTGGCAGAAGATGCAGGACTTTGGAGAAGGTGGAAGTCAAGGTGAACCAGCAATTGATAGTCGAGATGAATGTGTTGCCTTTCAGAGAGACCCTGACAGGCGTATATCAGGCAGCCAACAGGAATCTCATTAATTTTATCAATAGGAAATGTAAGGTCATACATGGGGATTAATAACCCCTTGCACCAGCACAGGCTGCGGGGCCAAGTGACTGGAAAGGAGCTCTAAACAAAAGGGCTGGGGGTCCTGATGGGTACCGGGCTGAACATGAGCCAGCAATGCGCTCCTGCCACAAAGGCCAACAACATCCTGGGCACGTCTCCTTGTTAAGGGAACAAAAGGAGCAGGAAGGAAAGAAGGGATCCCGACTAGGACACCACAGAAAAAGTATTTGGAAACTGCAGCTGAACTGGGAAAAGCCAGCAGTTTGGACACAACTCCCTTCACAGTGTGCTATTTGGGTCTGTCTGTTTCAGCTTTCACCCAAGAGCTATGGATTTCTTCTTGAGCAAATTGATCTGTCCTGACTTCAGCTGAAACAGTGTTAATAGCACATGAATGGTTTGGTTGTTGCTGGAGAACGGGGATGGGAATGGGGTCGGACCGCTTGGAAGGACAGAGCAGCCGCCGTCATGGTGCAGTGCATGGGGGAGGGCGGGGCCAGGGCAGCTGGCAAGAATTAGGCACTGGATGATTCCGCACCAGTGACACCGTGTGGGGGGCTCTAAGGCTGTGGGGAGTTGGCTCAGGGGTTGGTGGGCATTGGTGGGTGAGAGGAGAGACCATGAGGTGCCGGCGGGGCGTTGATTGGTGGGCAGCTGTGGTGTTAGCTGGTGTCGGTCGGTGGGTGCCAAGCAGTTGCCTTGTGGATAGATAACTCTCTCTCTCTTTATGACTATATATTTTTTATCATTGCATTTTTTAATTTCTATTTTCCTCTTTTTTTTTTTTTTTCTGTCTTACTAAATATTTTTTATTTCAACCTATAAGTCCTATTCAGTTTGCAATTTTCTCCCTCATCCCACTTCAGGGAGAGTGAGCGAACAGCTGTGTAGCTGCTTGCTGGGTTAAACCACAACAGTCCCTTTGGCACCCAGTGTTGGGCTTGAACCTGTGACCACTGCAGTTAAGAGTCCCACGCTCTGTAAGAGTTCCATGCTCTAGGACAGAGCTAGCCAGGATAGCTCATCAGGTCACAGAACAAGTAATGTCTCATAGGCCTGCATTTGATTGTCCTTCATGTAAGTGCTGAAGTGTTAGGCAGATTGCTTCGGAAGTGTTAGAGGGGCAGCAATGAAGCATGAAGAGAAAAACATATGAAGGAAAAATGCAAATGACAGGAGGAAAAGGCATAAGAAATACCAAAACTAGAGGATGTATGATGGAGAAAAGACAGCAGCGTTCTGTCTCAGGCTGCTACTGACTTTCTTGTGCAACACCATGCCTTAGTTGTTTCTTGGAAAGGTGCAATCTCTCTTGCTAGTATCTCCTCTAGTCAGGTGATCAGAACAAGCCTTTAGTACTTCCCTGTCTGTAGCAGCGAGTTTATCCCAGTGATATGTCCCATGTGTTGAAATCCCACCATGCTGACTTCTTTCTGAGACATCAATCAGCCTTTGCAAAATGCAATACAAAGAGAGGGTTGTCAACAGTGTGACGCTTGAAGTTACCTCTCATTAATTACTCACTGTTTTGTAATGCTGTAAATGCCTTTTCTCTCTCTTACTGACTAGTGGATTTTTGAGATTGACAGTCCTATTGTATCACAGACTTCATTCCTATATGTTTTAAAAAGCTTTAGCTTCTTTTGCTTACTTATGAAAAAGTAAAACAAGAGAAGTAGATCTGAACAGGTCAAAATCTGGCATGTCTGAAGTCTAGGAAGTGAGAGCTCTCCAGAAGCAGAAGAGCTTGAAACTACCTCTGGTCTTTAGGTGTCACTAAAAGTAGAGCCTCCATAAATTATTTCTAAGTAAACTCAAAGCTCTTATTTTGATTACCCTGGGGGTAAAGCATGTATTTTGCTATTTTCCTGTAATTCCTACTGCTGTTGCTCTCACTGCCTTGTCCATGAGAACTCCAAAATCCTGGATTCCTGGCTGGGTTCTGTGACAAAATGGGTAAAACCCAGTTTGCATCTGTCTGGACTGGCTCCTTGCCTTCTCATTGGGCTGGCTGGTCCTGCTGAATGCATAGGTGCTGTGATGCTCGAAGGGCCTCTGACAGAATGTCCCAGAGATGTGGCCACCAGTGCTGCTGCAGAATAGGCTGAACCATCACTTGTTTAGTGTTCATATCAAACCCATAACACTATCTTCACTCTTTTATCACCTTTTTTCATAGAATGAGATCCGTTGGTTGTTGAAGACAGTCATGTTCACCTGGTGCTTTCATGATAGATTTTTCTAGCCTGAGAATCTACTATTTAAAAATACAAAATCCTACACATTTAAATTTACATCTAGTTTCCTTCCTCCTTCTATCTAAATTAATCCTTTATTTGAATGATTTATTTTTTGGAATAAGTTTTTCCCTACACACTGAGAAGTTACCAAAGTACGGCATGTATATTTGTGCTAATGGGATGATATACTGGTAGGATTTCTTGTTCAGTGCCAAACTTCTCTGTCTTCAGTGATTATTTCTGTCAGCACATGCTTTACTTATCTGTTTTTTGGCTGACCTTTTGTAGACATTGTCTTTCATAAATAAGCACCAGTCAGGAAAATCGTGACTTGCAAATTGCACTCTCTTTCAGTACTTACAAGCCATCAAATGTTGTTGTTGAGTACAGAGAAAACATTAATGAAAGGATGGCCTTGTGAGTAAGGCTTTTGTACAGGACTCAGAAAATCTGTTTTAATTTGTGGTTCTGCCGCACACTCCTTATGTGGCCTCTGCAGAACTGTGTGTGTTTAGAATCCAAGCTGGATAAACAAGATAATAATTCTTGTACATTGTATTTAGCTTGCTGTTACATTACAATTTTTTCAGAAAATGTTGCAACTTTTACTACATTTATGCAATGCCTAGAACAATGGTATGCAGTCTCATTAGTGTCCACAAGATATTGCAGCAACATATGGAATAACTTTAAAAGCAGCAAAACAACCTTCTTTTTGCATGCTTTCAATGGAAAATAACAGGTGAGCCTCCTGTGACTTGTCCTGCAGGCATGACAATAATGCATTTTAGAGTCTTATACCCCAGGCATTTTTGATTTCCTGTCATTATCCAGACAATGGATTTAAAAATCGGAGAAAAACAGTGAAGAATATATTTCATCATCTTAAACAATCACCCATAAATATTGGTGAAATAGGTTTGTGCCCGAAGTGACAATCCTTTCTTTACCCTTCATCAGGGATGATATAGGGTCCAGTGGGCCAGGACAATGCTGTAAGCTTATGAAATGAGTGGAAGGCAGAAACAAGTCCCTAGAGCACCTGTTTGGAGAAAGTGACTGCAAGGTTTACGTGCATTTCATTAAAATCACATCTATTGTCAGAAAGACATGCTGTAGGAATTATCAGGCTTATTAAGAGTTATATAGAATTCTTCAAGAATTGAAGGAATACACCATCTCCTTATACTAATTTAATCTGTATGAGACTGAATCAGATTATCTCTAATGACAAGAGGCTGACCTTGAAACAGGCGTAGAACCAGCCTGTTCTGATTAAAAATGCTCCTATATTTGTACAGAGAGTTAAAAATCTTTGGCAAGTTTTCCTAAGCCTCTCATTTAACATTCTTTTTCCATGGTGAACATGAATAAAGTTGCATCTGTGTTGCTAGGAATCCATGGGTTTATACCCAAAATGTAATTTCTGACTTTGTGGAGGAAGATATGCAAACTCAAACAGGAAACAAGCAAATGAATCACATGATTTTCACTTTACTTCAAAATACTTGGCTGGTCACATCCCCTCTACCCAGCAGCTGTCAAGAGCTAACTTCCAGAAAAGTAATAATAAGGCTGAACAATTATTAATTGTTCATTTAATTTGTTATACATAATAAATTGTTCATCAAATTAATAAAATAAACCCAGCCTGCACTTGAGCAGAATATTCTTTCCTGACCCCTGAAGGTGAACAGTTAACATGTGACATGAAATAAAATCCCTGTGTCCTTTGCCTGCATATTTACCAATACTGGTAATGATCACTGGTACAGGCCAGTTTCTCCAGAAGTGAGAATTCATGCGGTTCTCCCTGAATCTAAAGAAGTCCCTACAGCTCTTTGCTTCACAGGTCATTCAAAGCACTTCACTGGAGAAATGTATTAAATATACAAGCAGAGATTTGGGAGATTTCACACACGAATCAATTCTGACAAGAACATGCCACAAACAAATGCTCAGGCTGGTTTAATATTCTGCTCTGACAGTCCATGTGGAGAGCTAACAATCACTCGTCTGGCTCAGACTGTTAGAAAGCATCAAATAATTTCCAAAAATTTGGCACCACTTAATGCAATTGTTGGCAAGGCAGGACTTGAGTCCTGGTGGTTAGTGTGGAGATTCTGTACAAAAAGTCATGGTAGAATGAAAACTGAGGCACATTTTAATGAAATATCATTTGAAACTTCAACTCCTATGGTGTTGTAACCAAGATTTCAGGCCATAAGTATTGAAGAATATTAGGACAGTTGTCACAAACTCTTTTTGTAGACCTGTTGAGAGAGTTATGCTCTAGAAAAATCATATGACTCACCTGAGATTCTACTTCTGTAAGTTCTTTTCATTTTTGGTGGTGAGTGGTGGAAAAGTGTTCATTTCAGAAAAATTGTCAACTCAATATTTAATTATTACATTCTAGGCACTAAGATTTNTCTGCTTCTGACTTCCATTAAAGATGGCCATAAGTATTGAAGAATATTAGGACAGTTGTCACAAACTCTTTTTGTAGACCTGTTGAGAGAGTTATGCTCTAGAAAAATCATATGACTCACCTGAGATTCTACTTCTGTAAGTTCTTTTCATTTTTGGTGGTGAGTGGTGGAAAAGTGTTCATTTCAGAAAAATTGTCAACTCAATATTTAATTATTACATTCTAGGCACTAAGATTTTTTTCCTATATGGTTTGATTGTAAGGCAAAAGACATAGAATTGTTTGATTTTGTGTGTGTG
>VXAV01007794.1:78281-94320 GCA_013399715.1 Alectura lathami | reverse complement strand
TGTGTGTGTGTGTGTGTGTGTTTACACGAATAACAGCAAACTGTGGAGTTTGTTCATATTTGATCACAATCCAAACTGTATCCTGAGATTTACAGAATGGGGAAAGGAGAGCATCCATTTGTTTGGTTCGTTTCCAAGTTGTGTGCTCTGTTCCTTGAAAAAGCCAAGAAGTGGATCAGACCCTCCAGGGAAGATTGTTTCTCCTCTTGGGAGCAGTTGAGGTTGTTGCTGGAGGGGCTGTGAAGGCCATGGGCTTGAGGACAGAGGGAAAGGACTGGAACCTGCAGTTCACAGGGAGAGACTACTGGGAGAAGAGGGACAGACAAAACCTGAGATGTGGCAAAATGGAAAAACACAAAGTGTGAAAGGATTGTGCAGAGCTTTATGCAATCCAGAAGGTTATTGGCTAAACTGAAAGTAAGAATGCAATAGACAGAGGAAATGTGGTTTAAAAGCTTTTAACATTTGTTTCGTCTTTTTTTGTCCTTTAGTTTTTGTTTGTTTGTTTGTTTGTTTGTTTGTTTTTTTGCCTTTGTCTGGTTTAAAAACACATAGTTCTTACGGAAGTTCACTGTCAGCTCATTACTGAGATCACCTCAAAGCTGTAGTTAATTTAGGGTGCTTTTATACATGGCAAGAGCATTAGCATATAAAGCCATTGTCTATTATACAGATAATCCAAATATCAAGAGACCTTATTCCCATTATATATAATAGAGGGATATATATGAACAAAAGCATAAATAAATAACAGTTACAGATAAAAATCGACCCATTTACAATTCTTGCTGACCTTGTGCATTTCAGTGTACAGAGTTATTACAAGGTACCTTTCAATTTTCCATTTGATTGATTGGTCAGGTTTAAATTTTGCAGTCCCTCAGACAAGTTATAGATGTTTGGTATTTTAACTCAATCCGTGCCACTCTTGAAAAACCAAAATACTGATGAACTGTTACTGTAACCACTGTACTGCTCTTTCTTGGGTATTATTAGGATTAATGTCAAACTGCAAACGGTTTTGCCTCATCTGTTGGATTCTTAATGTGTTTGTGTCAGAATAATTGCCTGCTGCCAGCCGTGGCAATGTTCATTGACATTGGCAAGACAGAAAGTCTTCATTTGTTGTAAACTGCAGAGACATACACAACTAAAGATCAAATGATTGCAGCTTAATAAAGCAGATGTGAATTTGCAGTCAAGCCCAAACAGGCAATGGTTATATTGGCTGAGTGTCTGTACCAGGGACTCGCAGAAGATTCAGGCATTTGGCCCGTCACGCTTAGGGCTTTCAGCCAGCAAGTCAGCTTATTATTCCAGCTTTCTGTCCTCAGGTGTGTGGTTCATTTGCTCAGCTCTCCTTTGTCCCACAGCTATTCCTTCCCAAGGGGTCTTTCTGCCTTGCCTCAACTTGTTATGGCTCATCATCTTCTCAAGGGCTGCTTTTTATTCTCAGTGAAAGAAGTTTTGTATCTTCATTTTTATGTTTGCATGGACTTCTGCTGACCTGGAAGCTGAGTGAAAAATCTGTGAAACTGCTACCATAGCTTAGTACAATTTTGTGAAGCTTTGAGAAGCCCTCCACTGCCCAATCTTAAGGCACTAAAAATGCAGCGACCTTTCATTTCCTCACAATGTATGAAGTTTTAAACATTTTGTTTGTGGATAGACAATTAGTAAGCAACAGCCTAGAAAATAATTCCTGGTAAAATGGTTATGTAGAAAAAGACTTTGCTATTGACAGATGAAATCTATTAAAAAGAGCTATCAATAAAAGGCAAGTTTCTGAAATGGTTACAGACAGATTCCAGAAAAGGCTTGCCTTAGATGTTGAAGAAAACATATATGATAAAGACACAATCATCAAAAAAACCCACTTAATTAACATTTAGACATTCACCATGTCTCTGTTTCACAGGAAAAGTAAATAAATAAATAAATATATGTAAGTATTTAATATACTTTTTGTGTTACTTGTGTATCTATAAATGCATAAATACATATTAAATATGTTCAGCATTTGAAATTCAGATTTTTTATAGCCAGCAAACTGTACAAGTTCAAACGAGCTAAGAATTTTCTATGAACTTCATCACATTCAGATTAAATTCAACAGTTTCTGACATAAGACTTCCAAAATATCACCATCCAAATCTGAGTATGGTGTGCAGTCCTCTGCTGGACTTGGTGTCATGTAGCTGTGTTTTAGCATCAATAGTTTTGATCAGTGTCTGGAATTTCTATTTAGTTAGCTAACCCAAGGAGCAGACTGGCAGGTAATTCCAGTTCTAGTATGAATGTTAATAGAAGGTTTCATGTTGATGCACACATCTCACAAATTCACTAATGATATATCTTATCATAGAATCACAGAATGGTTTGTGTTGGAAGGGACCTTAGAGATCATCCGGTTCCAACCCCACTGCCATGGGCAGGGACACCTTCCACTAGACCAGGTTTTGTTCCTGCAATACTGATGGCTGGTGTAGCACACTGTAGTAGTATTCAGACTAGTAAATATGGTGTGACTTCATATTTTGGGTTGACTAAAAAGCAACAAGTAGTTTTCCCTTCTTTTGGTGATGTAGCTCAGGGATAAACACTCATATCAAATGCTGTTACAGGAGGGAAGATTTATTTTGACCTAATAACATGTCTAATTTAATTTCCAGTTTATGCCAGCATGGGGAATTTATTTCTTGGGGAAAAAAGACTTTTTTAGTTTTTTTACACATATTCTACTTAGAACATGATTTCTCTCAATCTTACAACGTGAGCCTGCCTTGCTCTTGGAACAAGACTTGTGAAGACTGGGCTGTTCTCGGAAGGAAATGGCACTTGTTTTGCATGTGACATGCACTGTGAAAAATGTTCATAATCTCAGATTCCTTGTAGGCCAAATATTATGGTGACTGTCATGACTGAACTTCTGGTTATTTCAGACCTGGCTGACCATGAGGAACATCTGCATATTTTTTAATGCTGCCCCATGAATGATCTAAGGAAATCCATTGCAGTCTTCTCACGTGATTAATGCTTGTATATAGATGTATGCTATATTTTTCTGTGTATATGTTATTTTTTACTTCAGAGAATTCTAACTGGTTAGGAGAACAAGCTCCTTACATAGGTGCAGAGAATTATTTTACACTCCAGTTCTGCTACTAGGCCATTCTGTCTTTTACACCTGTGCTGCCATGGCCACCATGGCAGCAGTCTGTCAACTTATTACTGTTTGTCTTATGCTGAACACAGGAATAATTTCTTTTCCCCCACAGGAATTGCTATTTTCAGAATTTGTGTTTTCCAGAGGTTCCCTAGATAGAACAAGTTTGTTTAACCAGCTTTTAAGGCTCACTGTTCTTGTTTGCATCCAAAAAACTGGCTGCTGCAGCTGGGAATAAACAACAGCAGTGCTGCTGTGTTTGCTCTTTTTGCTTTCCCTGTATCAGTCATAGAAAAGATGTGTTATCAATTACTGGATGGTTGTAGCATAGTTTCTTTGCTGTAAGGAGATGACAAAACTCCTCTAGACAGTACTTCTGGTGGGCGTCTAACTCACACAAGCTCTGCATTTTGAGAATTACTCTCTCTTAGAATTTCCATTAGAAATGACTGGATAATAGCTATGCAGAATGCAACTTAGATACAGGATTTGCTTTTATCCTTTTTTACCTTGCCTTCTGCTAGAATTGGAAGCATCTTGAAACCTGATTTTTGCTGCCAGCATATAGCAGTTTTGCATTCACTCATTATAACTTGGATTCCCCATCATCTGCTGAAAATAATTTTCCTGACATAGTTGTGTCTCCTCTTGAAAAGAAATACTGGTCTAGTATGAAAAACTCACATTTATTTGTAGATACCCAAGGTCCTCCTAACCTTGAAGCTTTTGGTTCCAGGTCTTCCTCCTTACTTTTTGGTGTGAGTTTTGTCAAGGGGGGATCTTTCTCCACTCGGGCAGGAGGCAACACTTGGGAAAAGGGGAAACAGCAGGCCTCCCAGCACAGTGCCTTTCACCCAAGAGACAGAGGAACACTTACATTACATTACATTGTTTGATTCCATTTCAGGCAACCCTTTCTGGATCCTCAAAGGTTGCAGATGATGCTTCATGAGTTGGGGTCTTCCTGCTGCCAGAAAGTCTCTTCTGGGTTACTCAGGCCAGCCCATTTTCCCTCTGTGGCAAATGGTATTTGACTGCTCCATACGAATAACCAGTAAAGTAGGGAAATCTCTGTGTTTTTTGTTGTTGTTGTTGTTGTTTTTGTGTGTGTGTGTGTTTTCTTTTTTTCTTTTTTCTTTTTTTTTTTTGGTGGGGTAGACTCCTTTTATGTGCTTCTGCTCTAACCACTGGTTTGAAGACATACTTCAACAAATCAAGATTAGAAGAGGCAGGTCAAATCACTGTAGCAAATCAACAAAAGCCTTAAAAACTCACAGCAGTAGAATATACTTTATACTGTAGAATTCCTATTTTCCTCACTAAATTGGAGAAGTTAAATCTCTCTGAAAAACACTGTGTCTAAAAGATACATGAACAGTATTTCAAAAAACTGTTTTGCAAGTCCAAGAAATCCCAGAATAATAAGAAATGGTAAAAACCTGATTGTCAGTCCAAATCTCATCTGTCGAAGCTTGTTCTTCCCTGTCAGCTTGCATGCAAAGGTGACCAGAAGGTGTGCAAGCCCTTGCTTTCCTTAACAATATCACCTGCAGCTTTCTCTTGTCCTGTGCCACACAGAGTTTGAATGACATGAAGTAATTGCAGCAAGCTTTATCAGCACAATTCAAGCCCACAGGGCTTTGGAAGATCAAAAGACTGTCACAGATATGATCAGTTCCATTTATCATATTATCACAGTCTCCATTTTCACGTTGTACTTCTGAACAATTGCAAATTCTAGTCTCGATATCTCCAGCTGCAGCATTTATGCTTTTTATTTCATCCCTTTCAGTCCTTAGACCTTCAAATCTAACTGACTGCATCCCTTTTATCTGCTCAGTAATGACTCTCTGGTTGATGCATTTTTACAGTAAAGTGAAGCCTGAAACCACCCCTGTGGGCTTGTACGGTTGATCATTTCTATGGGGATGTTGAAGAGCATAAGTTTTGTCTGCAAAATGTGAAAGCAAAATCTCTTCAGGATCTATGTTCCCACAAGTCCTTTTCATGATTTTCATCCTTAGAATTGAACTGATAACTTGTCAGCCCATCGTGAATATTGAAATCATAAACAAACGAAAATGAGACTCTCTGATAAAGCACCATGTTCTCCCCTGCCTGCACCCAACACATTGATACCGCCATGCTTACGCTTGGCATTTCAGTCACAACACACACACTGCTGGTATGAAGGATGACCTGAATGGAATTAATGTAAACGAAGACTTGCTCAGCGAGATAGTAAATGTGCTCTGTGGCCACATATGAGACAAATACAAATACTGTTAGTCGAATCTTGAGTAGATTTTTCCCTTACCTCTCAGTCCTTTTTAATAGTTACAAGGATTTCAGAGCAGATGAAAAGAGGCAAAACTGGTCTAATCTGGTGATAATTCTACAAAGTCATCAGGGAAATGGACCTGGTGTCTAAGCACTTGAAAAAACAACATGGGCTATTTTGACACCAACATGAAATGCTACATTTTTCTCAGTGAATTAATCAGAGTAAGGGAAATTACGGTTGAACTCTCCATCTGCAGAAGATGAAAATAACACTTTCCTGACACCTAGACAACACAGTTTAGATAAGCATACAAGCTGCCTGCTGTGCTACGTCTTCATAGTCTGTATGACCATTGCATTGTTTTCATCGAGATGAATTAACTCCACACTAAGGTAGGAATAGTTAATGACTAGCAATTGCGTTTATTTCCTTTGAAAATACATGCCATGTCCACTGACACAGCTAAGCTGTGGATGCTAATAGTGCTTCCCTGCACAGAGTTGAAATCCCAGATGCATTAGGGAGTGCTGGTGAAGTTCTTTGAACAAGGAAGGGGAAGACGTAAGCAGCATCACTACTGTGTTTCTGGGAACCTTATTGTAGACTCATCGCATGAATACTGTCTCATGGTGCAAAGAAAGCTACAGTCAGGCAAGGCTGTATTTCTTCATAGGCACTGTGGTGGGATCTCAGGTGATACTGAGAGCTTGTGCAGGGCAGCCCAGACTGTCTTTCTCTCTAAAATGAGCAGGTCCAAAAAGACCTTTACATTCAAATTGCTTTTACTGTCAGGTTTTCTCTCAGGCTAGTTCAGAGCCTGTGTAGGATGACACAAATCCCACTCTACCTCTCTTCTGTCATCTATGTGTGCACCCTCCCCTTCTGTACAGCCTGAAGGCCCTTGGTTATGCAGAAGGCTCCCACCTGGCTATGTCTTTCGTACCACCTCCTCCTTTACTTCACTAGTCTGGAAACATTCATCTTTTGAGCACAGCTCCTCCTAGGAATAACTACCCCAGTGTGCACCAGAGCCTCCTACACAGCAGCCCTAAGAAAGAACCACTTGTACTTACAGAAACACAACCCAGAGCAACTGTGAGGATAGACATTCATTCCATAATTCATCTGGACTCACTGTTGCCATGATCCTGCCTCAGCTTTAGAAAATTACTTTCAAAGTCAGAATTTAGAAAGGCACAAGAATTCCTGACTACCAGGTACGTGCTCTTGCTCTGAGACTTTCATAACTGTTTGAGCTTATACTGGGTTTCATCTATGCCTACCAACCTTTGAAGCCATTACTGTGTTGGAAGAGAGTATGGCCTAGAGAGAGAATTACATTTCGTTACAGAAAAGAAAATGTTGACATAAATTGAAATTCTTATACTGGGACGGGGAAGCTAGATATCAAAATGGTGAGTTTGTTATGTTATTCTGTACCTCTTTTTGCTCTTTCGGTAGTGCTGCATGCCAGTATATGTTGCTTCTCCAATATTCTCATCTAATTGTGAAATGTGTGCATTCCTCACTAGATTAGTGACCTACAGATAATATGTTTGTCATTAAACTAACTATTCTACTGTAGCTGTAGGATAGTTGCTAGTAGCTCTTTGACACTCACACAGGAAAAATTCTCATATCTTTACATGTAAAGAAGACAACTAACTTTAAGCTAAATTAGTTGAAAAAAAAAAGTAAAGAAAAGATTAAACAAGAAGAGTCTCTACTGATGTCAAATTTCTGCCCATAAAATACTGCATCCTTAAGTGGAGTTTAAATCTGACTGCAAGATCAGTCAGTGAAGTTTACAGCAGCTAATTAATTGCTTCAGTGGAGGATATTAGGTGGAAGCAATCAGAGGTTTAACTAAAGCCAGTGTGTTCTCCACCATGGTTGACAAAGGTGATACATTAAGAATGCATGAATACTGCAGTGTCCATGAGCTAAAGATGTTTTAGTTTTAAGACAGAAAATATTGGATAATCAAGTCAATAATTCCCAGTAACCAGTAGCTTTCAGAGACTTCCAGGTGCCCTCTCAAGACTCCTTAATCTGAGTTAATGTCTCTTGTAACTACCTCAGTTTTCTTCTTCTCAGTGACATTCTGTTTGTCGCAAATAGAACGAAAGTAAGACCACCCGAGAAATCATGTAGTGATTCTTACCCTCTTTCACGGCTTCACCAAGGGCAGGTCATGCCTGACCAATCTGGTGGCCTTCTATGATGGAGTGACAGCATCGGTGGACACAGGGAGGGCGATGGATGTCGTCTACCTGGACTTGTGCAAGGCCTTTGACACAGTCCCGCACCATATCCTTATCTCTAAACTGGAGAGATACGGATTTGATGGGTGGACTGTTTGCTGGATGAAGAACTGGCTGGAAGGTCGCAGCCAAAGGGTTGTAGTCGATGGCTCTACGCCCACGTGGAGGCCGGTCACGAGCGGTGTCCCCCAGGGGTCCGTTTTGGGACCGGTGCTCTTCAACATCTTTATTGACGACTTAGACTGTGGGATCGAGTGCACCCTCAGCAAGTTTGCTGATGACACCAAGCTGAGTGGTGCAGTTGATAGCCCTGAAGGAAGGGATGCCATCCAGAGGGACCTGGACAGGCTGGAAAAGTGGGCCCACGAGAACCTGATGAGGTTCAACAAGGCCAAGTGCAAGGTGTTGCACTTGGGTCGGGGCAATCCCAGGTGTGTGTACAGACTGGGAGAAGAACTCCTTGAGAGCAGCCCTGCGGAGAAGGACTTGGGCGTTGTGATCGATGAAAAGCTGGCCATGAGCCGGCAGTGCGCTCTTGCAGCCAGGAAGGCCAATGGCATCCTGGGCTGCATCAAGAGAGGGGTGGCCAGCAGGGAGAGGGAGGTGATCGTCCCCCTCTACTCTGCCCTTGGAAGGCCTCACCTGGAGTACTGTGTCCAGGCCTGGGGCCCCCAGTACAGAGGGGATGTGGAGCTGTTGGAGCGGGTCCAGAGGAGGGCCACCAAAATGATCAGAGGGCTGGAGCACCTCTCCTATGAGGAAAGGTTGAGGGAGTTGGGATTGTTTAGCTTGGAAAAGAGAAGGCTCCGGGGAGACCTCATTGCGGCCTTCCAAGACTTGAAAGGAGCTTACAGGCAGGAGGAGGGGGACCAACTTTTTACACAGGTGGATAATGTTAGGACAATGGGGAATGGGCTAAAACTGAAAGAGGGGAGGTTTAAGTTGGACATCAGGAAGAAATTCTTCCCTGAGAGAGTGGTGAGGCGCTGGCACAGGCTGCCCAGAGAAGCTGTGGCTGCCCCATCCCTGGCTGTGTTCAAGGCCAGGCTGGGTGGGTTCCTGGGCAGTTTGATCTAGTGAGCTAGTGGCTGGCAGCCCTGTCCACAGCAGGGGGGTTGGAACTAGATCTATGTGTGCACCCTCCCCTTCTGTACAGCCTGAAGGCCCTTGGTTATGTAGAACCCTGAGGTCCCTTCCAACCCAAGCCATTCTATGATTCTATGATTCTATGATTCTCTGTTAATGAACTCCTAGCTGATTGACTGTTTACAAGTGTCAAATTAACTCCTCTGTGTGGAGCCTTATATTGACTTAAAATATCCACAGATCAAATGCACAAGTTCTCTTTGATTTGTTTATTGGACCCAACAGTGGAGTGTCTAATAGCACAGAAGGGCTTCAATAGAAGCTCTAGTGTTGTGAATAAAAAGAATGACTTGCACAATTACAGTATTTTGTAGTGATCACAGCACTATCCAATTTCAACATGTTGTGTGAAGAGACTGCAGCTGTAAACGACAGCATTGTGTAGGCATTTTTATCTCAGTCACACTGCAGCCTCCTTGAGACTCTGAAGTTGTACCACATGAACAATGAATAAACTTTCCACCTCAAAGCACCTCGAAGGGTTTCTCAGATCAAACAGCATGATATAAAAAATAAAGAGTTCTTAAATAGTTAAAGCAACCATTTATCATGTCTGCAGTTGAAAGAAAAATGTCCCATGATCTGCAATTTCCCAGGCAGGGCATTCTTGAGTAAGAAATAGTAGGTAGGTCAAAGAGTTTTAAAGGTAGAGTAAGTTATAAAAGATCATTAATTTTCCCCTTAAATTCCTGGATAAGGAATGTAAGGTAGTATCGGGCAGTCGCTAGAGAAAAGGACTCACTCAAAATTAAATTAGTCAAATAAATCAAATGAAATCTCTACGCTGCTGAAACACAAAGCTCAGGAGGAAATTTCATTTCAAGTTCCACCGCAGGTTGTTCCTCAGGCAGTTTACAGTGGTGTGTATATAATGCAATATCACTTGGTAACTTGGGGTAATTCTTCTTGCATTTAGGGAAGATATTTAGCACAAAATATTTACATTATATAAATTCATTTTCCTCCTCTAAAATGCTTGTCTTGAGTGATGTATGTGAATGGTTTTAAAATGCATCTCATCAAAATAGATTCACACCAAAGAAAAATAGTTTACCTCTTTGTTCTATAGATGTCTCCTAATGTCTGTGGAGACGGAAAATGCCATAAGATGATCTTTGTACAACAAGATGTAATTATGTGTATAAAGCGATGTTCACTGTGTTAAAAAGTGATATAAGTAGGTCATCTAATATGAAGAGATTTCCAAGTCTTTCAGTGATAGTACTTCAGTGGCTAAAATTTTCTCATCTACTTTTATTGTCAAGATGAGTAGTAACATACAATAGGCAGGGTCTACTTGACCCACTGAGCCCCATTTCCTGCTGTTAGACAGCCACACTGCCTAATCTCTTTCATGCACTGATAGAAACACTATTTTTAATGCCATCTTTTTTCTGCTATGTCTCTTAAAAATGTTGTTCCAGAGCTCAGTCCTCAGACAGAATCAAACCTCTAGATTCCAGCCTATATTCTTCAATGGAGAATAATTTGTTCCTGTGCCAAAACAACCACATCATTTAGCTTAAGTAGCTGCCTTCGCAGAGTCTGCCGTTCTGATTTATAGAAATGTAACCATATTCCTTCTCACCCTAAAAGATGCTTCAAATTTGAAAAATATAGTAAGTAGTAAGATAGTATGTTAAGAAGAATATATTGAATTCAGAGGTAATGCAGAGAAAATACAAGACACCTGATTCTTTAAAGCAGATAATACTCAAACTGTGGACAATGCAAAGCTATACTTGCTCTTATATCATTGCTTTCAGATCAAAGATATGATTTGATAACATTACGCACAAAGTAAGGAGTTAAAATGGACACTGTTCTGATGACAAAGTATGTAGGGAAATATGATGTGCTTTATCCATATACTTGGATTATTGAGAAATCTGTTTAATTGAAAGAATACATGTTTGCAGAGATCATCAATTCTACTTCCAGTACCCACATTTTGACAAGTTCACTGGACAGAGAGGTCAGTGAATAAAACGCAGAAAAAGAAGCTCAGGTTTCCAGGCCTGAACATGTCTTTACATTTTTCTGTTTGTCCTTTAAGTCATACATAGATTATCTTTCAAAGATGCTTATGAAAAGTCACTGTATGACTATTTTTGTGTAATTATCACTGGTATTTAGTGGCTGTGTACAGCTGTGACTGTCTAAATTATGTGGTTTACATTTACAAATATGTATAATTTTCCTGAAATAATAGGTCAATTGTATGCAAATTGGACACATGGGTAAAAATATTTCCTCATATTTTGTTGACTGCAGTAGGCTTTGGATCCCACTTCAAACAGTTTTGGTTTTCTGCATCAGATCTTTGGTGTGTCCATGTGACAAGCTACATCTCTAAACAATTAGGTGAAGTAACAGTACTCGATCTTCTAGGAGAACATAAAATAATATTGTTAATTTTATTTAAAAACATGTTAAATTTTAGCTTTAAAGTGCATGGCAGACAGACAGAAGAGACCAGAAACCAGAGCAGTTGCATTTCATTGCATGGATTAGGTAATAAAAGTGCTAACAGGAATGACATTTATAAAAGATTTTTTTTTAAATGTTACAAAGCTGTCAGCAGCTTTGTTCTTCTGGCTACCTGGAGTATTAAGCATTCCTGCTTTCTCTGCTTTTCAATGACAGATAAGATAAATATAGGTAAATTAGACAAGACTCCATCAAAGTGGAAGAATTGAACATGTTTTTAAACATCTATTTATTTGTATGAAAATTACCCTGGTGTGTATATTGTGTTTCATAAACATAATTCCAGAAGGAATTGTGCTCTTGCTGGGCTACATTTGACTAGTGTAGTAAAAGTCAAGCTTTTATTTAGAAGACCTCACTGAAAATCCAATCCAAGGTATGCTGTCGGTCAGTTTATACTGTCTGGGCCCTTATCCTGCAGTGGCAGGCTGGAACAGATGAGGTTAAAGATGAGTTTGCTGATCAGAATCAACAAAACATTTTTTCTCCCTTTCTTTCAGCTAAAGCATGAACAGCTGGGCAATGGGTTCTCAAAAGGAAAATTACTTTGTTTCTTTGGATTTGATATTTGGGTTAAGTTAAGGCTAACTAATTGCAGTCACTTTCCTCTCTGATTTAGTAAGGCAGGAAGCCTGTACAACAGTGAGACATAAAGACACAGAGAGACTTCTAAAGCACTGGATGTCCCATTTCTACCCCTGGGCTCTTTGAGGCCATTGCTGCTCTTCGTTTTCCTTTTCCTGGACAGTGCCAGTGGCAGCAATGACTGACAAGATTCAGAATTTTTTGTTGAATCACAGAAGCTGTGTGTTTGGAAGGGATCTCTGGAGAAGGCTCATCCAGTTTTGGACTTACACTAAGGCTACCACCCACACAAGGTCAGGTTTGCTGTGGCTTTGTCCAGATGAGTCTTGAAAACCTCCAAGAGGCTTTTCTACACCCGTTCATGGGAAACCCATTCCCGTACTGCTGCATTATCCTGGTGAAGGTTATCTTCCTGTCCACCTGAGCATCCCAAGCTGGAATCTGTGACTGCTACAACTGAGAAGAGTTTGGCACTATCATCCGTGTGACCACCCTTCAAGTAATTGTAGGCTATTGGAGATCGCCTCCTAAACTCCCTTTGGTCCAGGTTAAGGGGCATACTGTAAGCTGCTTGGTATCTCAGGTCAGAATCTGCAACAGGTGTCCCTCTTGCTCTGGCTGCTGTGTGTTCCCACAGAAAGCACTACGGGTGTTTTCTGTACTCAAATGTGCACATCTAGTTTCTCCAGGTGCTATTCATGTGCACTTTGAAAAGGTATGTGTGTCACTTGCAGCCCATGTAAAATAAGTTGTAAGAGCTCCCTCTTGCTTTCTGGGCCTATATACCACATGCCTGAGGCAATGCCATAGGAATTTCTTGTTCTGAGTTTTGAATGCTTGGTTCATCAGTTGTGTAAACTTCAGCTTTATGAATTTTACAGAATTAGGGTCTCTGCTTTTAGAATAGAAAAGAAATGACATCTTCCTCACTGATGCACTCTGCGTGATAAAATCATTCTTTCACTGTTAAGTACAATTCTATCTATTTAAATGCTTTCAAAGTTGATTTCTTGCTTTTCGATCTTTTATAAAAACAGATGCTTCCATATTGATAAAAGAACTTGCAACAACAGCAAAGCAGTTTCAAAATGATCTATAAAGGGGATTAACTTGTTAAATAATTACAAGCAGTGACTCATAGGACTGTAATGTACCGATATTTTTGTGTGTGTAAAAAATAATGACCTAGTGGGTCATGGTTCCTCTGGCTTACAACATAACCAATGCTTTTTTGATGCCTTTGGCTTTTTGTTGTAACTTATTGTTAGTTTCTCATTTCTTTAGTATATAATTTGTCATTATGGACACAATTAGAAATGATTGGATAAAAGCTATATTGGGGTAAATTAAAATGGATCAGAATAACAATTTTGCGTTCTACTCATGAGATACTGAACGTTCTCAAGGCATTTGAATGTAAAAGCTTGTGAGGTCTAGGTCCCTGTTTGGAGCATTTCATTTTATCTGCCTTGGTGTTCAGTGTGCCACTGAAAGTCACTGCCTGAACTGAGTGGTATTTTGGATGTTTTAGCATTTCCAGTAGCTGCAATGATGTTTATTGTATTGACTTTTATTAACATCTAGCTTTGACCTGAAGGGAATCAAGGTTACTAGTGTTTAAAAAAGCAAGGAGTTGTCTGATCATAGAGACTGGTCTTCAGAATGATCTGATGGCCATCAGAATTTATCTATCTTGAGTAACTTCAATGCATCCAGCATTTTACATTTTCTGGTACTCATTCTACTATAGTGTGGTAATAAAAATATACATAATGTGAGTTTTCCAAAGTGGCTGAACATTTATCCAGTTCATGCAGGCCTAAGGTATTCAGCTCTACTTTTTATGAGAATCAGACTGATGAAATAACACGCCACGTATATTGTTTTAGTTCTAGAAACAAATTGGCCTCAGTTTTGTTCGTTAAATAGCCACACTGCATTTCATAAAACTGTTTGTTCTTGTCTGTGTTATTTGTAAAAACAACCTTAATATTCTGAAGGTTGAAGCTACGACATATTTTATCTTCTATTTTTTTTTAACTTTTATTTGACTTACTCTTCTTAGCTAACTGTTGTGGATTGAGAACATACCATCTAGTTCCTAGGCAGAAATGCAGTTTATGTAGCAAAAATTTTGTCAGTGCATCTTGGAAATTAATGTATTGTTATACATACACACAAAAACCCAAACATGTTGCAGGGCTGTGCAGAGTTTTTATCTGAACTGGAGAAAGAGTTTAGGGCTGCAGCCATGTCCTATAAGATTAATATACTATATACATACATACACCATATCGAGCTGTGTGTGTGAAACGGCTACTGTTTCTTGTTATTTACCAAATGAGTATATGAATGATTGATGATGGTTTATATGAATTACACAAATCATTGAAAAATGACATAGATGGAAGATAGAATGTTGCTATGTAGTCTTTTTTATGAGCAGAACAGTATTTAACATTTCATATTTCCTAGAATGAAAATTCCTGACTTTTCACTGGTCTACCACATCTTCTTTCCACCAGCTAACACTTAATTGTACAATGACTGATCTAGTTTTGGAGAAGCAAGTGGAACTATTTCAGTATCCTTTCACAAAGCCAAAAGAAAATACTTGTGTGTTTTTACATCAATATTCATATCATTCTGTAGAATCCTTTCTCTGTTTTCAAGCCCATTACTAATTCCAGTTATTGCTTCTCTCTCTTATCTGTCACATAAACTCATCTCTGCTTTTCCATGCTGCTGATCTCCTTATAACTTTTAACATAAAGGTCAGGAGAGCTAGATTATTTTCTACTGTATTTCAAAAGCATGAACCTCTTACAACATTCCAATTTCCTGTGCTTCCTCAACATTTTTCAGTCCATTGATTATAATGTCACTTTCTGAAGTTTCCAAATGAGGAGAAAAAAAAGGCTGTCTTCTGAGTTTTTCAAAGATGTGCACCATTTAGTCAGGGTGTTCAGTGCAAGAAAGTCATCTGCATAATGCGGCATTCAGGATTGTTATATTAACACAACATCTGTGAAGTAAACGAGTACAAGCCAGCTTTCATGATATAAAACAGAGGACTATTGTGCTTGAACACTGAAGACTATCTTAATTACCAAAACTAATATAGATTTTACTTTTATAGATAGAATTGTGTTAGACTTCCTCCCTGGAAGTCTTCAAAACTAGGCTGGGTGGGCCTCTGAGCAGCCTGGTCTAGTGGGAGGTGTCCCTGCCCACAGCAGGGGGTTTGGAACTAAATGATCTTTAAGGTCCTTTCCAACCCAAACCATTCTATGATTCTATGAGTCATTAGCAATTCTGTGGCCTTTCTTAAGATGTTGCCCTTTTGATGTTTCAGGATCAGTAATTCTGTATGATATGTCAGGGTAGCTCTCACTTTGGGTTTTACTGGCAAGCTCATAGGATGCTAATGCTTCTTGATAAATGTTTGCTTGATTACCTTTTTGTTGTCAATTTTCCTGTGACATCCTAATTCTCAGAACTTCTGAACTGTGTTGCATGTTCTAACAGCAAGTATTGAATGTAAGCAAAAAGCCACACTGAAGCTATGTCCATAAATAAAAACATAATCTGTCATCTCTGCCAATTTCTGGTATGAATATGCCCATAAATGAATACTCAGTTTTGAAGACAAGTGGTATTCTGAAGAAAACAGGCAAAATCACTTTGACAGGAAATAATTTCCACAATTTCTGAGTCTTGATGCATTAAGATAAAATCTCAACACACCAATATATGTATCTCTCTGACAGTGAAAAGGAATTATATTGATGAGAAAGACATAATTTTTTACGGATGTCATGGGAGATGGCTTCAGAGGTCTTGATATAGTCAAGATAAAAAATATCCACCACTCTCCTTTGCCTACTAAAACAGTAATCATAGAAATGTGGTTGGTCAGGCATTTCTCAGCTGCAGATCCATTTTGAGTAATCCCAATTACTATCTTATCCTTAATACGGCTGGAAATTACTTCCGGTATGTTTTCTTGTACTACCATTCAAAGGAATGCAGTGAAACTGACTAGGCTGTAGTTCTCTGAATCTTCTTGCCCTTGTTGAAGACAGGAATGACTTCCCCCCCACC
>VXAV01007794.1:53583-67860 GCA_013399715.1 Alectura lathami | reverse complement strand
AAAAAATATAATGTTTTCTCTATAACAGGTACCCATTTAGTCTGTCTCCATAGTTCAATGAAAAGTATTTATCAGAACATGTCTGAAGTTTGT
This sequence comes from Alectura lathami, assembly GCA_013399715.1. Taxonomy (NCBI): domain Eukaryota; kingdom Metazoa; phylum Chordata; class Aves; order Galliformes; family Megapodiidae; genus Alectura; species Alectura lathami. Next base: position 67,767 of record VXAV01007794.1, on the reverse strand, counting down.
CTAGAGTCTGTCCTGCAAAGTGTAGAGAAATGGGGTGCCGCAGAGGCATTTCTAATATACATAATAATGCTGGAAATATATGCTGAGAAATTTGAGAAAATGAATGCTCTACTAAAAGAGTTATTCTGATCAGTGTAAACCACAACAAAATTGGCCTAATATTTATTTGCAATGTTAGGAATTCAAAGCCTGATCAAGATCAAACAAATGGAAATCCAAAGTAATGTCAGAGTAGTCAGATGTTCAGTAGCTACACGTGACAGATTCATCCAAGAGTTTTCCCCAGATAATGACCTTGTACTGTGTATTTGAAGGCCTCCTTTAACTCTTCTTATCTTTCACTTTCTATATCCCTTTTATTTTAAAATCAATCCCCCAAATGCATCAGATGCTGATTTCCTGACCCCATGTGGACAAGATGCCTTCCAAGTTCACCAAAGCTGGCTTGTTGAGCATTAAAATCACTCCTGTGTCAACTTAAGGAAGTCTAACCCTATTTACTTCGTGCTGCTAAAGATATTATTGCATCTTCACATCACAGTGTTAATACATCAACACAGTCATTACTGTTAACACACTTATTGTCAGAGAATACTGTTTAGTTCTGGAATGCTACATTGAGTTGTTATGCTTAATGGAGTGAGACCATACCCAAACCTGTAATCAAATCCAAATATCAAAACAGATATATGATAGACTTTGGAATAAGTGTGTGTCAGGCTGTGAATTCTATTTTGTTTTGCCAGTCTCTTGTACTATCGTAATCTGCATTGCAGACTGAAAGTCTTACTGCTTCCAATTGTACTTTGCATTGCACAACAAGAACAGGTCTAAATTAGAAAGTGTGTATCTTCATTGGGATGGTTAACATTGCTGGGTGTTTCTCACCTCATGGAGAAGTGTAGAGACAAGTCAGTGAAGTATTTCACAGGGCCTTGCTTGTTGATAAGGAAAAGAGACAAAAGAGGCTTCACAACTTCTAAAAGTACAACCAAAACCGTAGAACTATCAGGCATTGCCAGGACTGAAAGAAGGAAGGACTCACTTCCAGATGTCTCTACAAGATCTGTAACTCTTTCATACTGACAGAAGTATGCCTCATTCTCCTCATTTTAACTTCATGTTCCCAAACACTTAACCTATACTACAGAGGTAACTGGAGAGTGGCAGGAGGCATGGGAGGTACAGCTCAGTTCTCAGCCACGACAGGCACTTGGGAGAGTCTTGTATCTCAAGCACAGTTCTCAAATATGCAGGCAAGGAACTTCATTCTAGAGCAATGACCTAGCAGCTGGAGATAAAACCAATGTCTGGTTCTAACGCAGCCCCAGGTGGGACATGGGATCTAAAAGTTCTTACTGGATTAAAGAGCATGCTGTGACAGTCTATTGTAAGCGAGTGAGAGCTGTAAAAGCTGCAGAGCTTTTATTTCATTTAAGGAGTGGGTACTGATTCCATTGGTTACATACATCAGCTGGATCAGAAGGACAAATCCTGTGAGATAAGGAATATTCTGATGCAGGGTTTTGGGTTTGACTGTAAAAATAAGTGCATTTCTCGCTCCTTTTACCTAAATATTTCTGTTAACAGTGAATTTCTTTTGAAATTTCTGTTTTCTTGTCCTGTCTTGTGCAATCCTTTTTTGATGGATTCATTAAATACTGTTAGATAAAGCAAAATAACATCTCCAATTTATGTATGAATATGCACTTTTCTTAACAGACATCTCCTATAGCTTTTTCAGAAAAAAAAAAAAAAAAAAAAAAAAAAAAAAAAAATTTTTTTTTATTTTAAATAGAAAAACACCTANNNTACTTTGAATGTGAAAAACACTTACCTTAAAATATCTGCATGAAGCTGGCCAGGCACTGGAAAACTGGAGACTCCTAGAGCTCTCATTGAACCTCTCTCTCAGTATAAATACTCAGAGACCTGAAGTAGTGAAGGAACTGACAGAGGCATCTGATTTTGAAAACACAAGGCAGGAAGTGGTCATTAATTTAAGCAATACTAGTCACCATCCTTGTGGAAATGTAGATTGACTGGAAGGGTAAGAATAACAAAGTGATGGATCTACTCCTATTGCAGAAAGCTGGGCAGGATAGGGGACAGAAGGGAAGCACAGAAATCCCTGATTTGCTCCTCACTTAGGTTTCTATAAGCCAAGTAATCTAAGCAGGTGATGGGTTGCATGGGTTTCTCATTAGTGCTTCCAGCTTAACAGGCTAGCAGAAACTGATTATGTAGTCAGGCTGACCAGGGAAAGGCTGAGATTTGAGAGGAGTGGAGGGCATGAAATTGTTACTCATGATTTCTGCTAATATAATTTTTCCCATAATTTAAAGATCTGCAGAAAGAAAGGAAAATTCCAGCTGTACTCAGACCCCATCACAGCCTCACACCATTACCATGCAGAGGTTATTCCACAGCTCATCTTTTTTTTCTCACTACAGGAAGAAATCTCCTCCTCCTCCAAGGAAGCTGTTCAAAACCATATGTCAGGAGCAAAATCCCTGGCTACCACATCTGCTATCAATGGCCACAGAAACTCCATCATCTATTAGAAAAATATTCTTGGAGTCGCTGGTGAGGAAAGGCATGATGTTTTAATGAGACACTGGCAGTGGAGGGAGCAAACAAAAAAGGTGGATTCAACCTGGAAAAAAAATATAGAACCTTTTCTGAGGAATGAGATGGAAAGTGAAATTATGAGATTGTTTCTGGAAGAATAAGAGGAGATGGTAAGACTTTACAAAAGGAGTCTCTTTCATACTGCCAAGTAGAGCCAATTCATCCTCAGTTCTTTCCAAGAGTCTGATGAGGAAAGCAAATCACAAAGGCAAGCTTCCCACATTCAGTGGAATAACAATTTTTTTTTTTTAATATATATTTTTTAATCTTGATTAGATCTTCTTTCTTCTATGTTTTAATGTATACATCCTTACAGTATTACTATCTCAGAAATGTTGTGATTGCAGGAAGGAAACTGCTGCAATAGTAGAAATATATTTCTTTAAAGTAAATATCAGTCTTAAAAAATAAGACATATTAGAGAATGACTGTTTAAGGTGATGAATGACTTACTGTCCTTCTGAAAGTTGTAGTTAAAAGTTGGCTAGTAGTGATCAAGTGAACGTTGTGTAGACTAGTTTGAAAGAAAAATGTAATAAACCATTCTATTTGACAAGCTTAGAAAAAGGTTAATAGCTTTACCAAATTAAATATAACGTTAATCATGTTTTCTCATCCTTAATCAGTTCTGTCCAATCATTAAGCATAACTCAATTTTCTTTCAACACTAAAACTGCACCGAGCTGCCATTTTGATAAAGTCTTTCATGTTAATCAACCTCTGTATTAATATCTTCATAAGATAAAACTGAGTATAAAGTAAATGATTCAGAAGTTTGTGCTTCTCGGAATCACAGGGCTGTGATTTTGTAAGTTAGCTTTCTGAAGGCGTTCCCTGTCAGTCACTTCTTTAGAACTTTTTCTGCAAGGAAATAAGAACATCTGAAGAGAAAGCAGCAGATCAGATCAGTTTTAAGCACTTATCCATCTGCTCAGAGATGTGGTAACAATCTGTAAAACTGAGGCTTAATTTTTGAGGCATTTTCTGTGAGTGTTTTTAATATTTTGATCTTTGAGAACTTAAAGGTCAATTTCAATAAGCATCCCCTTCAAAGCTAATCAATTATACCATAAGCACATTTAAAAATAACCATGGTAAATGCTACAGCACTTTATTTCTCTTTTTATGAGAAAAGTGGAATTAAATTAAATTTTTCAATCCCCAGTGACTCATTCTCTAATCTAAAATAAATTTTATGATTTAAGTGAAAAGTGCATTGATATTGATGTCTTCTCCCTTTTAGTGGAGAATATCAAACTACTGTTATGTTGAATACGTGCTGGTAAAAACATGCCTCAGTAACAGGGAGTGGAAAATATGATTTACCATATCCATCTTATAGTGTACTGTTTCCTGATCGAATTTTAAGAAAATATTTGCAACTACACCTGTAAAAGCAACAATTTTTGTCACCTTATGTAGCTTTAAGAAATTTCAGCTATTTTGTCATTGTGGAATACGCTAGTCCCAAACCTGGTGAGGACTGAAAAAATGAGAGTGAAACACAGAAGACTCACTGAGTTTCAGGAAATTCATTTGAAATGTGATATGTTATTTTAGATTTGTTTTGACAATTTTAGCCTTTTTTCTGAACTGTATATATCTATCTTCTCATGGAAAAAGCCTCAGTCATCTCAGTCATGTAGGTATTCAGGTAATCAGGGCACTCTGCCTTCTAGTATATTTTATGCCTATTTTTTTTTTTTTTTAATATTAAATCTAGTATTATCTGAAGGAAAAAGTCTGATCTAAGTCTATTTCAATTCAGATGAACAGTCTGAATCCTAATTATACAATCATTCTCTCTTGCCCTATTTCTAATGGATTGCTATTTCCCAATCTCTGAGGAAAATGGTTTTTCAAAAAAATTCCCATCCAGCTCTCTGTAGAACTAATTTTTAAATGATGACTTTATGATTCTTCTAGATCACATTATGACATTATGCTTTGTTAGTTTTTTTTTTTTTTTTTTTTTCCCCCCAGGGAAATATACAGTACATTTTCATTTCTTCCTTCAATAATCTTTAAACAGATTTGAAAATAAAAATTAAAAAAATCAATGAATAAATAGAGCGATATCTAAAATATCATCAACTATTTTTCCTTCCATGCAAAGCATAGAGGCCTGGTTCACAGGCACCACTGTCGAGGGACACATCTGGGAAAAAAAAGTCAAGTCTGTGTTACACAGAGCTCTACTAGCAACTGCACCAGGCAGTGCTGCTAATAGAGAAAATGGGTTGTAGCTTTTGCTTCAGTCTTCCCTGTGGCAATTCACGGTCTCCCTAGGAATTCCAAAAGCAGGCATCTTTTTATTCTTCTCCGGCACACAGGAGGAAATTTAACTCTTACAAAGATCTGGATCTCACAAGATTTCTGATTTTCTAAGAAAAATAAACTTACTAAGGAATGTATACAAATTTCCAGATTTTTAAAATGTATTTACTTACATAGATTCAATTCCTAGCCTAAACAGGTTTTTAAATCTCTACCATTTGCCTTGGTTAAATTAATATAGACAAAAATGTAAATTTTGTCTTCTCTTTTTGAAGGACGCTTTGTCATGAGATTATCCATATACCGATTTTTGCTATCTGCCTGCCCCTGTTAGCTTCTCTTTGCCTGGTGCCAAATAAAAATGCATGCGTTATCATTTGAATTTGTGTTGGTGTGAACTCATAAACACTGTCTGCTTCATAATTTTATTCTTAAATTTGTAGCCTCCTCCATCAAGGAATACAATGGTAGAACCATGAATTAGCACTTAACCTAGGACAGAGTAATTGCCTCTGATCTCTCCAGGTTTTTCCTAGGGACCTAAGCTCTGTGTAAGCTCTCTGTAGCCTTTGCCTTTTATACCAGAATATATTGAGCCTGTTATGGTGCTATGGCAAGCGTTTTTTGTTTCTTACACGTGGATGAAAGGTTCTCTGGACCTTCTCACCGTGTTGCTCCCTACAAATGTTTGGGGAAAGAGGAGATGGAAAGCCTTAAATGGCCTTTGGTAATTATGTGATCCTATGTATAATGAATGACAGATTTTAGAGAAGCTTTTCAGAAAAAAAAAAATGTGTACAGGCATTTGTTACAATTTGAAAAGTGTTTTTGTGACAGGAATCTCTCTAAACTCTCTTACAGTGTGAGTGTCAAAACACTGAAAAGGTTTTAGAACTCAGGTGTTACTCATAAACAGACCACAGAATTTTCTAAAACATTTTTTTAAAATGATTTTTCTCTCACTCTCATTTGAGGGAGACAAAAAAAAAAAAAAAATAAATCTCGTCTGTTAATGATATTGAACCGCAACCACCAGAGGAACCTGAACATCCATAAGTCTGTGGGTCCTGATGAGGTGCATCCCAGAGTCCTGAAGGAATTGGCTGATGCAGTTGCCAAGACACCCTCTATGATATTTGAAAAGTCATGGCAGTCAGGTGAAGGCCCTGGTGACTGGAAGAAGGGCAATGTTACACCCATGTTTAAGAAGGGTAGAAAGGATGAGCCAGGGAACTACCGACCTGTCAGCCTCATCTCTGTGCTGGGGAAGATCATGGAACAGATCCTGCTGGAAGCTATGCTAAGGCACATGGAAGACAGGGATGTGATGTGAGACAACCAGCATGGTTTCACCAAGGGCAAGTCCTGCCTGACCAATTTAGTGGCCTTCAATGATGGCATAACTGCATTGGTGGACAAGAGAAGTGACACTGATGTCATCTATCTGGACTTCAGGAAGGCCTTTGACATGGTCCCCCATAACATCCTTCTCTCTAAACAGGGAAGATTTGGATTTGATGGGCAGATTGCTCCACAGATGAGGAACTGGTTGCGGGATCGCATCCAGAGAGTGGTGGTCAATGGCTCCATGTCTGGATGGACATCAGTGATGAGTGGTGTCCCTCAGGGGTCCTTTCTGGGACCAATAGTCTTCGATATCTTCATCAATGACATCGACAGGGGGATTGAATGCACCCTCAGCAAAATTGCAGATGACACCAAGCTGTGTGGTGCGGTTGACACTCATGAAGGACAGGATGCCATCCAGACAGACCTAGACAGTCTGGAGAAGTGGGGCCAGGCTAATCTCATGAGCTTCAACAAAGCCAAGTGTTAGGTCTTGCACCTGGGTTGCAGCAACCCCCACTATGAGCACAAGTTGGGGGACAAAAGGATTGAGCAGACCCCTGCTGAAAGGAACTTGGGGGTACTGGTGGATGACCAGCTGGACATGAGCCAGCAGTGTGCCCTCGCAGCCCAGAAAGCCAACTGCATCCTGGGCTGCATCCAAAGAAGCGTGGCCAGCAGGGCAAGAGAGGTGATCCTGCCCCTCTGCTCTGCGCTGGTGAGACCCCACCTGGAGTTCTGCGTCCAGATGGAGAGTCCTCAGCACAGGAGGGACATGGAGCTGTTGGAGCGCGTCCAGAGGAGGGCCACAAAAATGATCCAAGGGATGGAACACCTCCCCTGTGAGGACAGGCTGAGAGAGTTGGGGCTGTTCAGCCCGGAGGAGAGGAGGCTCTGGGGGTACCCAATAGCAACATTCCAGTATCTAAAGGGGGCTTACAAGAAAGAAAGGGACAGACTCTTTAGCAGGGTCTGTTGTGATAGGACTAGGGGAAATGGTTTCAAATTGAGAGAGGGGAGATTTAGACTGGATATATGGAAAGCTTTACACAGTGAGGGTGGTGAAGCACTGGTGCAGGTTGCCCAGAGAGGTGGTGGATGCCCCGTCCCTGGAGACCTTCAAGGTGAGGCTGGGCAGGGCTCTGAGCAACCTGATCCAGCTCTAGGTGTCCCTGTTCACTGCAGGGGAGTTGGACTAGATGGCCTTTGAAGGTCCCTTCCAACTCAAATGACCGTAGCTTTGCAGAATATATCTTACATCCTGGATTTGTTTTCAGTTTGACAACTTGGTATGTTTTGAGTAACAGCAGAGCCTAGATAGTCTCTTCGCAGGAGTTCTGCCCTTTCCTACATTTGGAGGCCTCACAACATGTCTGCTCCTTGCTCTTTAAAGTGATTCACATCTATTGCTCTGTTAACTCATTCCTGGGGAACATTTGTTTTCTCCCTGCACTATAAAAACTTCTGTTTGCTGAAGGACAGTTTTTGCTGAGAAAACACAGTTTCACTTTCTTTCCTTAAGCAGCCCGCCTGGCCCTGACTGTAATAGCTGCAAATTTCCTGTGCAACCTGACTACATGCTTTAAAATAAACATACCATAACAAACTGTTAGGCAAGTGCTGTCTTCAAAAATAGTAAACATGCAAAATATATACACATAGATTGAAGATGACTCCTTGAATAATTTTATCCTTTTTTTTTTCTTTTATTTATGAGTGAAGTTTTTATTTATTCAGCGTTCCCTTATGACAGCTTTCTAGGAACTTGCTGTTATGAATAGGTCTGGGAACAAAGAAAAATTTGGAATATAACTGTTATAACCCACTGCTTCAGAGTTGCTCACACACATTCCTTAGAGCCACTGAATAGATAAGATGGACATAATGCGGAACTGCACAGTCAGCACACTTTTCTGAAAGGATATATTTCTTTATGCATTTGATGTAGAGTTTCTGCATTTGACTTAACAGTGTGTGTGACATAGAATGTAAGCTGTATTTAATACTCCTCTAGTCACCAAAGCTGAAGCAATACTCTTCCATAGTCTTCCATCTGCTGGATGATTCTCTAGCTACTGGACAAGAAAGAATTAAATATTTTTATATAAAAATTATTATTTAATATGGTTTTCCATGGTCCTTTTCACCTGAGGGCTTAATGAATAAACATATTTTTAAATTCCTTGTGAATTACAAAACTGTTAACTAAGCTGTAGCTTCTCTGGTACTGATATTTCGTGTATTTAGAGCTCCAAATGCTTATGCTTTCATATGAAGATATGCTGCTGGATACGCTGTTGATTCAAGCTACCTTAGAAGTCTTTATAATTCCAATGTGTCTTCAATGAAGTGATATTCATTGAGGAATATGTTTATTTTTTAATTTTTTATTTGGTACACGACTCAAGCATCTCGAAGAAAAATTCCTAGCAGTAGTTAAATGCTTCAGTGATGCCAATAATTTCCTTTGATTTTGGAGCCACAATTTCAATTAGACCTTAATTACTTGGCTAACAGCAATATTATTTAAATTTTTATTTTTAAACGAGACTACAGCACAGCTGCACATATAGTAAGAGACCATGTTTGAATTTGTAGTATTTGACTGCAGTAAAATACAGTTATGAGAGAAAGTACAGTGTTCTTGACAGTGAAAATATGTAAATGTTGTTTTAATGCAGCATCATGGCAACTAGCAGCAGTTCATATGAGTTGGCGTTTTCATCTTAAACCCAGTTTTTAGTTTCAAATAACTTCCTCAAACCAATATAATCCAACTTGAAATATCTTGTCTAGTATAAACTAAGAAGTAAAGTATTTAATTTTAAAAAGTGTCCATAAAATGACAAAGAGAAACAAAAGTAGTTTCTACATAAGACTTCCTTGAACTTTTTTCTAATTTAGGTAATCCACTTTTCTAAATGGTAGGCACAAATGCATAGAGTAATATTCAGCACCTTCATTTAGTTAATAAAGTTTCCATTTGAAATATTGTTTTTAAAAATCTCTTTGAAAATATATTTAAGCCAATATAAAACAAAATATTGTCATTGAGATCTGTGCAAAAATGTTTTTTGATCTTCACTTGGGTAGATCACAGAATTCACAGTTATTGTCAATTGAGAAAAATCATTGTGAGCAAGCTTGGAAGAATAAAAAACAAAGAAATAAAAACTTCTAACTTCTGATATTGTGTCACAGAACAAGTTTCTCTATACATGAATTGCATTAGGACTTGTCTCAAGGATAAACAAATAATATAAGGAAAGGAAGGTTTTGAATAATGAAAAATATCATAATAGAAAAACAAGGTGCATATGCAAAACTGTTTTCTGTATCTGTAAGCAGAAGTAATGCACCATAACATTTCAAAACACTGGGAGAAGGAAATACTTGCATTTGGGTGATCCTCCCAAACTTAATAGCAAAAGGTGTTTGGGATATTGGTGCAGCCTATAAAGGGTGGTTTTTTTTTAATTTTTTTTTGTTTATTTTTAAATAATAATCTGAAATGTGCGGAAACCTAGTGGACAGTTTTTTCCTCAGCCCGTGTGCACAAGTATTACAGCATTATATCAATACATCATTTCTGATGACTTCCAGCAGGCATTTTCTGTTTCTTTCCATTGTTTTTTCTACCTCAGTTTCACATGTTTTACTTTTGTGTCTTAACAACTACTAGCAGTCCTCTGGGTAAAAAACTCACTTGTGTATTCTCTAAGATATACATTCAAATAGAAATTTAATATTGGTTTAAATAAAGCATCAGGCTTCTAAAGTGTATTTATTTCCCCAGAGATGTATTTTCCTGTATTTTCAAATCTGTTTTTTTCTGTGACACATTTGAAAAATCAGAAAATGATGTGCTGAAACAGAACCCATACTGTGATTTAATATGATTACCAATGCAGTGCATGATTCCAAACTGATGCAACTATATAACACAATTACATGAAGAAAGCTGGATTTTCTGATCCTATTACTCTTTGACACAGAAGACAGGACACTGTTTGCCCTGCAAGCCACAAAGCATTCATTACTGATGGATCAGATNTATATCACAGAAAACTTATTCCACTTATTCCTTTATATATATATAAATATTTATTTTATAGAATAAAATTTTATAGCTAGATGTAGGGTTAAGTCTTTGTCAATAGCTGATTGAAAAAACATGTATATTCTGCTCATGTTTATTTACTTTTCAATTATGTTCAATATTTCAACAGTCTTAATAGGAAGTAATTCTCATATTTCTAATACGTTGTGATAGAGAAGCTGTGGAAACTCTGTACATGTACTTCATCACATACTTGTTCAAGGTGGTTAGTGTGTATGTCAGAAGGCAAGTTCCACTCACCCTGCTCTTCCTCTTTGTGAAAAATCCTGAGAAGCTTGGAGCACTGGAGATTTAGGGCTAGGCACAAAGCTGTGAGTTTAATAGCTTCACCACTGAAATGTGATCATTCTGACCAAGATCCTAGCTTCTATCAGAGAAGACTGCACCCTTAAATAAGATCACCTAGGCAAACATCTTCCCTAGTGGATAGTTTTTCTGAGTTAACTTGAAGAAGCCACCCAACCTCTGACAATTACTTGACAGCAGGGTCTTTTCTTCAGAAATTTTGGCAATTCAGACATAGCAAAAGCTGTTTAATGTTTGTATGGGGTTGCATACAAGGTTCATTTAGACCAATATCGGTTTCTAAAAACAGACTGTGAATCTTTCCCCAAATGTTCTTATCCTCGGCCTGACACTCATTGGACCAGAGAGATTCTTGCTTTCTTGGTATACGTCAATGGATTTTTCTTCCGTCAATCAATACTTGTTAGAGAGAATGCTATCTGTTTCTCATTTACAGCATCCTCACGTGAGGACTTTCACAACTCACCTTTGCATTCCATGCAAAGGCAAGAATTTCCCTTTGTCTTGTGTTATAAGGGATATTTGTTGCCCATGATTCTTAAACTGGAAGAGGAATTAACCTTTTAGTACTCACCTTCTCCATGTCACACATGTCACAGTCATGCCAATTTCCTCTCTGTCATCTATTTAGCCTCAAGTGCGTATTTAATCTACTTAATCAATCCTTGTATGGAATCTCTTCCTAATCATTGATTGCTTGATTGTTACCACTATTTTGCCTTTCAGATTCCATTTACCTTTTTCCCTTTTTTTATAGGGAAATTCAAATCCCATACAGTACCTCAGAAGGAGATGCACCATGGATTTACACCACAGCACAATGATGCTGTATGTTTTGTCCTCTATTATTTTCTTATTAATTTCTAACATTGTATTTCCTGTCTTTACCACTATTAAGTGACCTCTTCCAATTCAACTACCTATCACAGCCCCAATATCTCACAAGATCAGAGCATAGCACTCTGTAAAGAAAGTTTGGGTTGATTTTACAAATTTGCATCATTGCTAATTTATCTAATTTGAATTACATCTACAGTTTTATTGTCCCATTACTCAGTATGAAGAAATCCTTCATAAACAGTCCCCATTTTTATTATCTTGAATAACTTCTTACCGTCAGCAAAATTTCTCCTGTTTACCTATTTGCTAATCCATCATGAATAAATTGCACAGCACAAGAACAGATTATCATTTTGTAAACTGTGTACTATGAAAACTGTTATGAAAACTGTTTTGAAAATTCAGCTGTTTAGCAAAACTAATCATGAGAATATTTTACCCTTTTGATGTGATTTTCCAAGAATCTAGCAGCAGGACATATTTTTCTAGATAGAGGTAGCGTTCTTTATTAGACCTACTAACATTGTTGAGAAAAATCTGGGGCATGCAATTCCTTTGCCAAGTCTCAAAATAGAAGTAGCAGCTTTCAAAACAAAATACCAATTAAGAAAAATTAATCAGAATTTACCTAATTATATATCAGCTAAACTGTCCTTGTCAAAAATAAGTCCTGTTACTGAGGGAGAAGAAGGAACCTTGGGAGGGTGAAAAGGATTGAGGAAGGAGAAAACCAGAGAAGGAAAGCATGAAAAATAGAAGGTGAGTGAAACATTCGACATTTCCCCAAGCACAGACGTAGCATCCAGAAGTGTTAATAGTTCTGCTGTAGGAAGTTCTTACAGTGAATAATACAGACATGTTAGTGAATCTCGCTTTCATTGCATAGGCACAGTCTATATTAAGCGCATTTTGGATTATGGAGAATTTGCTTCTGATAATTGATTTCATGAAGCTGAGAATCTGCCTAAAGGCTTAACAATATGGTTGGGGAAATATTTCTTTCTAGGAGTTTCTTTCAGTAAAGGCTCTGTTTAGTGACTCTATGCAAGTTCAAGGTTAGAATGTTATGTACCAAGTGGGATTTATTTTTTCTTACGCTTAGGTAATTCTTTATGTGGTGTTCGTGTGTCTCATTTGGAAGTGTGATCTGTTTCTTTGTTGAATAACGTCCTTGTTTAAACTATTGAGTTGGTTATCACAGAGCAAATGCAATGGTATAAAAAAGCAAACCTCTGTATTTTCAGTTGTGTTGTATGTTGCAGATGGTAGCTGGTGTATATGGATAGTTGTTCTGGAATGCAGGTTTCCTACGTATTGTAGTTTGTAAGTGGCCATTGTTTATGCAGACTGCAGAGCTTAGAATACTCAGATCGGTGTTATTATGATACTGCATTTTGGAGATAGCTTGACAAAGGAGTGTTAATAATTGAATTTCTGGGGTAAACAGTAAGGGAGTCCAAATTTTTGGACCAGTTGATAAAGATGTCACCTGCGCATCTTTGAATTTCTGCTATTATTATTCACAAAATGTTCTTCAACATAGCTCATGAAGCATTTTGTAGGCTGTGAGCCTATCATAGTGTTCATAACTAAGCCCACAGATGTATCATGAATTATTATCTTCAGTGTGCATATGAGGGTACTTTGGAAAGTGACACTATTTTTCAGTTTCCCTGGATTCTGTACTGATAAACCTCTCCAATTTCCTCTCCTTTGGCAGAACTGGAGCTGTCAGGCAGGAGGCATGTAGAATCTTCTAAACTTTGATGTCTCCATAGAGCTCCTCTGGTCCTATTGTTCTAGTGTCTTCCCCTGATAATCATGAACAGTCTGCTATGTGTGCATAGATATCACATGCCCATCGGAACCACATGCAGTAAAACAAGAACCTCCTGAACTCATCCATGCAGTTTTTCTACCTGAAGGAGTACATAGTGGCTTTATTTGCTCCCTTCTTTTCTTCTGGGCCTAAACAAACTCCTGGCCTCTTTATGACGTGCCTTTGGGGATGGACAGCCTGCTGATATCCTTCTTACCTTCAGTTCTGGTTTTGCTCACCTCAGTCCCAGGGCTCTTCTTAGTCCAAGCATTTGATCCCTCAAAAGCCTGTTAATTATGGTCTGCACACTAAGTGTATTTAATTATCCAAGTATGGAAGGACTATTCTTAGTCTCTGTTTAATCTTACAATAGGGCAATCCTCAGGAAGAATTTGACTTACTTGATTTTAGATATCTGTGTCTGTGTTAGTTGTCTGTGTTCCTTTTGTGAAGAGAGTAAGGCTTGTGTGGTGTGTCATTCACCTGATGCCTACCTTGAGATGAGGTAAACTACCTGTGAGAAGTACATCTTTCTTCTCATTTATTAAGGAAGAGCTCTAGGAAGGTAGCTTATATGCAGATCTGTGTATTGTAGAAGTCTTACAATAGGTGAGACAGATGCCATTGCCTGCACCTTTGGCAAAAAATTGGCTACAATAGCAGAGGGAAACTTGGCCATATAAACTCCCTTACAAATTCAAAAAAATGGCAATGAGTGTGAAATGAGGAAATGAAGATCTTTGTTATAGATGTGTGGGTTTGTTGTAGTAACAGTGCCTGTAAGAACATTAAACTCATTAATTCAAAAGCATAGAAATAAAAGTATTTTCTCTGACATGAATCC
>VXAV01007794.1:34583-46214 GCA_013399715.1 Alectura lathami | reverse complement strand
AAGACTGTCAGAAATGTGGAGATGCATGGCTTTTCTCAGTTACAAACAGCTGACACAGAGGGAGTCATTCATAATGTACATTCACATTGTCTGATCCATTTCACACCAAAGCTGATGGAAGTTGTCCATTAACAATTAAAGGCAATGTACCTGGGACGAAAAGATTGCATTGGTAATGACTCTGCCTAATTGCTATTTCATGTTTTCAAATATAAGTAACACATATATAAGTATATATATTTAAGAGACAAAGAAAGCATTAGACGTATTTAAATTCGTCAACCGAGAGGTGCCTTCTATGACAAATACTTAATTCACCAGATATAAACAGATTTCTCATTTGGAAAATTAATGAATGCTTGTTCTAAATATAACTGTTCGGAATTTATTTTGGAAGGCGGTAAGACTGTGATTCAATTCATATTATTTTTTCACAGATAAATGATAAAACTAGATTCTAAAGTAAGTGTTTGTCGAATAGCTAGACTAACATCTACTCACATATCAACTTAATTTACAAGCAATTGGCTTGAACGGAAAAATGAGGAAAGGTAAGCCACCGGATGGCTGCGAATCAGATAGTTAGAATTAAGGTAGTTCAGAATAGTTATTCCCAAAATACAATGCTTATTTTCAATATAGAATTAATAAATATATCTATTAATACTTTTTCTGGAAAAGGTCATGTACCACAAAATGTTCCGCCTCAGGCCATACCCATATGTATGGAAGTTCAAAAATAATTTAACACATTCAATATATATAACAACGTATTTCAATATTAGCTTTTAGTCTGTGTTCATTTCCTCTGCCTCATTAAACTTCATAGGAATGGATAGTCAAGTGTAATTGGAATATTTTGTTTAAAATGCTACATTAAAATATTACATGCCAGAGAATGTGGAATCTCGAAAATACAAAAGAGTGTACCAGGTATCTCTGAATTACGATCACACTAAATTAAAATGGATGGGATAAGTGTTAGGCTCTCTTTATGAATCATCATTGTCCCTGATTCTCCATTTGTTTACTCCACATATGATTCTTGCAGAGCTGCTGATTTGAAAGGATTCAGCGGAGTCCCAATTACATCCTGAAAAGTCAAGATAATTAAGAACTTGCCTTTGTATTTGAAAAACTGTTGTCCACAGAACTGAATGAGAGAAATTTGACATTCATTTGCTCAGATGGCTTATAAATACTTATGCATGCTCTTTGCCCAGGGCATAGTTGGTTATTTGGAACTTCCCTATAGCTACCAGCTGGGTGAGACGAAATCCTTTGCTTTACATAAAGATGTTGCTCAGAAAATTAGGAAATCCAAAGATCTCTGCTCTCCTTTACAAAACTCAAAGTCCCAAAGCTCTTTGCTGAGCAATAACACTTGACAAGGGTCTGATGTTTTATAGTCTTGCATTTTATTTTGGGTGTTAGCACGCTGGGAGTTAGTTTTGCTTGGGATTCATGTTAATGCAATTAATTGCGTGATAATTGTTGAAATAAATGTTCTTCATTTATTAATGTTAAGAAGTTGGTGAAAACATGTTTGTTCCAGTCAGTCTGGTTCCCAAAAAACAGTTGTCCTGGTTTCCTTTTGATGCCTGAGTCAAGCACTGGTGGACAGATGAGGTTACTCAATTCAAGTAAGTCCCAGCAAATTAAGACCTAAGTCCATTCTTGTCTGAAAAGCCTAAGAGGAGGAGCTTCCCATGGTTTATGTGGAGCTGCTATTTATGTGGAGCTGCTTTGTGACCTGTACCAGCCACCAGGTGTACCGATTATAACCCTATTGTCAATATTTAAGAAAACATCTTTCTTGTAGTGTTTTCAGTCTTCTCCTCTTTCCATGTATGTGACAGAAATATATAGCTGCAAAGGTATGTTTAGAAGAAAACATTGTGAATCCATGTTTTAAATCTCCTAACTTATTTGACTCTTAATACTTGGAGCAGGTTCTTGCTTATTTGGGGGTTGATTTTAAGTTGTCACTACTGCCTAGATATCCAAAGACATTTCACAGAAGAAACACTTTGCTTTGTCCGTGTTTTCTTATTGCAACAAATGATAATTACTCTTAATCAATGCTTTTTAGATAAATCAAGAGGAACTTTGCCCCTTTCCTCATGCAGGTGTAACACTGTCCTCTGCACCCAAGCCACAGGAGTCTTTTGAGTACTGGGAGGACAATGCCATGCATACAGAAGATGTTTTTTTGCTTACTAAATGACTTAGTTTTCTTTTCTGACCGAACTGACTCAAAACCAAATAATGCAGGAATTCTCTGTCTTGGCTAACTTTTCTACTTGGCTAGATGTGAGAGAATAATATCCATGTTGTTTTCCTGAAACCACCCATGAAAATTCTATCTGGAAAGAAAGAAAACCTGCATTCTGAATCTAACAACTTTGTGATAGGGTATTTACAACTCACAGCATATCTCTTGCATGCCAATTGACATGGTGTGTGCCTGAGCTCAGCATTCCCTACAAAATCCCTATGTGACAGAATTATGTTGATCTCTCAGCTTTGTATTCTAGACTGAACACTCAAGCACAGTTTTACTCAGTGATTTTGATAAAATAATTACTTGCTTTCTCTACGAATTAATTTGTCTGGGAATTTGGGAACTGTGAAGGTTAATTTTAATAGAATGAAAATGAAGAATAGGAGATTGCATAGTTTCTAGAAATGCTTTTGTCTGAGGATTTCAAATTAAATACAAATAAACAGATAGATGCAACTATCTATCTATGGAATATCTATTTCCAGAGCTATATGTATATATAAAAAATAACCTCACCTTTAGGAATCTTTCAAGTTTATTATGAGGCAGGTGCTTTTAAAATAGAACTTACACAATGCATTGACCACTATCCTGTACTGCTGAATTCAGCAAAGTATACATATATCAATCACAGTTTATTGGAACCTTAACTGAGAACCAATAACTGCAGACTTGTTATTCCCAATGAAGTTATTGGCAAGCTCATTTAAACGGAAAGGATATAATACTGAGTCCTTCTGATGTTTCATTTTGGTCCATTAATTTTTCAGTTAAGAAGCAGAATGTTATTTTAAAATTATTAATATTTTCTGTTAACATGAGGGAGATATTAAATATTTATTTTTAGACATAGTAGTCTTGGAATACTTTATCGAGTAAAAAGGAATTGATTTTATTACAACATATCTAGAACTAATTTATATGAGAAAGGCACCTGGACCATAAATATGTAAGAAGTTGCAAACAATACGGCAGGACAGCTGACAGGTAGAACTGTTTCTGCTTCATGGTTCTGGATTCTTCCAACACAAAATTAGCTATAATCACACTACTATGGAAAGCTGTGTTTGTGTTGGCATTAAATTTGTAGAATACAAGAAGATTCCTCTAAAAATGTTTATTTTTTTAAAAAGTCATTTTTTGCAAAGGCCCTAAACCCAAATAGAATTTGGGCAGGGCGCTTGTCAAATATTCACAGGATGAGTAGAACTTCTGCTAATAATTTTCTGCACCAAGCAGACCAAAATGAAAACATTTAAATGTTTGACCTACTGTAGATAAGATACCACGTACAAAAACTTTTAAGTCCAGAAAGTGAATTTCCTGCAACTTCTTGCCTTGCTTAAAACTTGGAAGATTTTTAAGAGAAGAAAATAGAAACAAAATCTAAAGAACCCTGAAGGACTGGAAAAAGTGGGATGACCTCAAGTGTATATTCACAAATACTCTCAGTCTGCAAAACAAGCCACAGGCCACGTGATGTCCTAAGGGACCAATGTTCAGGGAATTTAGTGAAATTCTAGGGTTTAGATTTACTGCATGGACTAACAGAATTAAGTGTAATTTTGGTGGAATTTGGATGTCTATCTAATGGATTATGACAAGAAACAGTTCTCATTCCATTTCTTCCCAACTCTGCAAATGCTTTGATGTCCTTAAACATCCTTCAGTTTAGAACTCCAGACTAGATTCTAGTTGGCCTCTGTCCCAATATGGAATCGGGAGGTTTCTTTTCGATCCCAAGAGATGAAATTAAGACACAAACGAGGTCAAATGCCGTGCAACTAAACTTAGATTTATTATCAAGGAATTGAGAGAGAATAGCAATAGGACAGAGTGAAATGGAAAGGCAGAAATTAAGCAATAATTCAACATAGGATTGCAAGAATAGTCACCACCCAGGAGGTCCGATAGGTGTTCCAGGGATTCATCGATGGTCCAGGAGACCGAGTCCAGGAGGTTGCTGGTGGCAGGTCGACGATGGCAGGTTGACCTGATGGTAGGTTGAACACACCCAGACAAATTGTTGCAGAGTTTTTTTATCTGGTCAGGCCACACGCTTGGTGATGCAACTTCAACCAGTTTGTTGGCCCATAGTTTCCACTCTTCTTGGCAATAACAGGATGTGTGTTCCAAACAACACCTGTCTGGCATAGTGTCCCATATCTTCACTCAGTTTTGAGCAATCTCTTGAGACATAACGTTTAAAACTTTACAGTTTCTTACAGCCTTCTATGTAATCACAAGTTTCTGTAACTGTTTCTGATTCTGTGTAATCACAATTTCTTCTATGGCCTGTAAGCTATTTTTCTTTCACATTAGCATTTACTTTCTTGATGTGTGTGGAAAAAACTGTCATCTTTTTTATAAACTTATACATATGCTCATAAACTACATTTATTTCTAGGAAATAGATGGATTAATATTTCAGACATGTCGTTCCCTACCTGAAAGTTCCGCAGTACTAAGATGTAGCACCAAGGATTAGCTGAATTCTGGATTTTATATTTTTATTTAAAAACAAGTAGAATTACTTTAAATAATGTACAGCTTCTTCATCTGATGTTCCATGCCCTTTCTCAGGCACACTGTTTATGTGCTGACTTCCCTCCTCTAAATGTGCATTCTACCTGTTTACTGTTTGTAAATCATCTCTTGTGATTTTACCTATGGTGGATATGGCTGATTTTTCTCCTGCCTTCTGGTTGGTAGGTTTCTGAGTACTGCCCTAACCTGAAGCAGAAACCAGTAATGCATCAATTATGACATTTTTGGGAACTGGCTTTATTTCTTCTCTTTGAGAGTTTTTAGCATTGTTGCTGGTGCTTGTGGGCCATTCACTTCCATACACTTAGTTTTCCTTTAAATGTTTTTTTTTTTTTTTTTTTTTTTTTTTTTGTTTTTTTGTTTGGTNCAAGCTGTTTTGTGTACAAAGCTGTTTTTCTGTGTGGTGTTTTTTTTTTTTTTTTTTTTTTAATTAGCTGTTTTGATGGCCTTTTCTTTCTTCTTTTGTCTCTGAGGTACTCCAAAATGCTATTCTTCATTCTCTGTTTCTGTCAGTACATTACTTCTGACAGTTCATCCATACATATCTGCTTTGTGCTGATTTTGTAAATCTGTTCATGAATTTTCTAATCTCATGCTGATAGTTATGTCCCCAGTATTTCAGTCGGGATGAATCATCATCACTTTTAACTTAATGTGACTGAGTTAACTCCTTAAATTACTTTGATAGTGTCTCTTACCCTTCATCTCTGTTCCAGATGGGAACTTCAAACACCAGAACTTGAAGGCCGTGTTTTTTTCAGTTACATCATATATATATGGGATGTCCCTGTCCCACTGTCATTTTGTCTTCAACATTCCCCTAAATCACCCATTTTTGCCACCTTATTCCAAATTTCTCATTTAGGCTCTCATAATATCCCTCAATAACTATCACTACCTTTTTACTTCCTGCTGTTCCAAAGGCACATCTTGCCTAGCCATATATAAAACTCCATTTCTGAGGTCATGTTGATGCGATTCTCCCACTTACCTCTTCATTTCCTTCCTTTGTCGTACTAATCTTCTCAGAGTCCTCACATTCAGAGTCCTCTCAGAGAGGAGTAGCCTCTTTGGTGAGTTATTTTCTGTTCACTGGTGCTTAATGCAACATCCTTTAGTTTGTTTGAAAAGGCAAAAATACACATAAAAAAAGCTTATTGTGTATTTCAATCTAGTCTTGGGCAGGCTTGTCAACACAGCATTGGGCTGGCTGATGGCTCTTTGGTGACTTAAGTGAAATGTAGGTGGTGACTAGTTCTCTGCTGACAGATATCTACATTATACAATTAGATGTTATAAGTGGTATTGATGTCTACTTGGCAGCTTCAGCAGAGGTCAAGTACCGAAGCAGTTTGGAGACTAAATGATTCTGCCACTCTTACATTTAGCCACTGCAGAATAGGCCTGATACTGACAATCCTAGACTGCTTTCTCTATTTTGTGTGTGTGAGTACATGCAGAGGATTTACTTCTCAGTGCCTGTCAATCTAACATGGTTCAGAAATGCTGACCTAACTTCAGAAGTGATCACATGCTTAGAAAAAGTCACTGCAAAAATCCTAAAGGTCATCATTTTCTGACAAAAATTTGATGATCTCTCCTGCCAGCATCTGTCCTTTGTTGGCTTGTGAGAATCAGTGACACCTCTGTTCAAGCCATCAGTCCTTGTCAGTAACATATCTCAACTTTGCTTTTTTTAACCTTTACTATTTTTTCAGGCCTAACAAAATGTGCAAGGTAAAAAATATGGTGAAGAATGATTTTTTTTTTTTTTTTTTTTTTGGTGGCTTTACTTCAGAGATTGAAATGAAAAATATTTTGGCTATTTTCTAAACAGTTTCATTCAGATCAGCTAATTCAAAACCAAGTGTTCCGGAAAACTGTGCAAATTTACGGATTCAAGGTTCTCCATGTATGCCTTGAACTCACTGTAGCATCAGAATCCTCATAACTTTTTTTCAATACTGTTTGTCTGCTCCATGAATAAAGGATGTCACAACTATTTCTAGTTCAGCCTAAGCCTTCTGACTTATGTCATCATTCCAAATAGTGCCTTAGAAAAAGGTATAAGTTTGTATTTCAGTGATCTTACACACCTTATTGACAAACACTTCCCAAGGACTGTCCTCAGATAGGAATAATAACACACTAAGCACCTTCACTGAGAGGACAAACAGATTACAGGTGTCGAGGAGGGAGGGAGGCAGCCGAGGCTTCTTCAAGTTGAATAATGTACCAGAAAGAAAACATGACTAGTTATATCACCAAAGAGGAATGTGGTGTTTGATGAGCTGGCTCATCTGAGTTTCATACTCTTGGGAAGCAACAGCAACAAAAAGAGATGCAGTTTTATCTTTCAGTGAGCAAGAAAACGGTGATACATTAACAACAATACAATCATAGAATCATAGAATGGCTTGGGTTGGAAGGGACCTCAGAGATCATCTAGTTCCAACCCCCCTGCCATGGACAGGGCTGCCAGCCACTAGCTCACTAGATCAAACTGCCCAGGAACCCACAGCCTGGCCTTGAACACAGTCAGGGATGGGGCAGGCACAGCTTCTCTGGGCAGCCTGTGCCAGCGCCTCACCACTCTCTCAGGGAAGAATTTCTTCCTGATGTCCAACCTAAACCTCCCCTCTTTCCGTTTTAGCCCATTCCCCCTTCTCCTACAATTATCCACCAGGGCAAAAAGTCGGTCCCACTCCTGCCTGTAAGCTCCTTTCAAGTATTGGAAGGCCGCAATGAGGTCTCCCCGGAGCCTTCTCTTTTCCAAGCTGAACAGTCCCAACTCCCTCAACCTTTCCTCATAGGAGAGGTGCTCCAGCCCTCTGATCATTTTGGTGGCCCTCCTCTGGACCCACTCCAACAGCTCCACATCCCTTCTGTACTGGAGGCCCCAGGCCTGGACACAGTACTCCAGGTGAGGCCTTCCAAGGGCAGAGTAGAGGGGGACGATCACCTCCTTCTCCCTGCTGGCCACCCCTCTCTTGATGCAGCCCAGGATGCCATTGGCCTTCCTGGCTGCAAGAGCGCACTGCCGGCTCATGGCCAGCTTTTCATCAATCACAACACCCAAGTCCTTCTCCGCAGTTCTCCGCAATAAAAAAGGCAAAGTTAATAAAGTCATTAAAAAGACCTGTTAGAGCTGAAATTGGGAGCAAATGTCAACATGAAGAGTTACAGTTTGGAAAAGTGATGTAAACTTTCTATATAATTAGAATTTCTGTTAGCAATTCATACCACTTGTCTAAACTTGGAAGGTGATCTCTAGCAAATAACTGAGTTACTGTTAATTAAACACCATTTCTGTTGAAGATAAGTGGGATTTTAATACTTCTGACTCTCATTTTATTATGTGTGTGTATTGTATCCTCATCAGATTTTAGCATTTGAGTATATTTATTCTTAGAGCAGGAACTCTGTCTCTTGGAATTTACTGCACACAACTCAGTGAGACCTGGTTCTGACTTGGCAAGTTATTGCACAAGGTAACACGAACGGTAGCAAATCAACAATAACCAAGTGCAAATAAGACCCATGCACTTTCTTCAGCTGCTTAAGAGCATACAGAGAGGCAGAAGTTGACATTAGATTCACGCCTCTAACATCTTACTGAAATGGAAATTGGAGGAATTAATCTCATTTACTCTCACTTGTAGTGTCATTAGTACTCATCCTTCGTCTTATGATTTAAAATTAAGAAGAAAATTGTGGAGAGAACATAACGAGATGGTTACTGAAGTCTCAGGCTGTCAGTAGCAGGGTGCTTAGGACTTTCAGTGTATGTGTTCCTCATTGATAATTTCTAGAAGATCACAGAATTATAGAATCAATTGAGTTGGATGGGACCTTTAAAGGCCATTCAGTCCAACTGCCCTGCAGTGAGCAAGGACACCTACAGCTGGATCAGGTTACTCAGAGCCCTGTCCAGCCTGACCTTGAATGCCTCCAGGGGGATGGGTGAGAGAATCAGAAAAAAAAAAAGAAGAACTCATGGGCTGAGATAAAAACTATTTACTTAGACAGCAAAGGAAGAGACAAATAACAGTAATGATAATAATATTCATATATATGAATATTTATCAAACAAGTGATGCACAATGTAATCGCTCACCACTCACTGACTGATGCCCAGACAGTCCCTGAGCAGCAGCTGCCCTCCCCGGCCAACTCCCCACAATTTTATAGGTTTTTCTCACATGATGTCATAAGTTATGGAACATCCCTTTGGCCAGTTTAGGTCAGCTGCCCTGGTTCTGTCACCTCCCAGCTCCTCATGACCCCTCGGACTCCTTCTTTGGCAGGACAGTAGGAGAAGCCGAGAAACTGCAATGTCCTTGGCTCCGTACAGCACTGCTCAGCAACAACAGAAACATCAGCTTGTTACCGTGTTTGTCTCCTAAAGTCAGAACATATCTTTACACCAGACACTGTGAAGAAAATCAACTCTGTCCCAGCTGAAACCAGGACACAGAGAAAAACCTTACTATGATAACTGTTTTTGAAATCACGTCTACCACATGTAAAAGAAGAGAGTAAAACGGGAAACCTGAAATATTCATCTGAGACAACACAAGTAGTGTTTTCATCTACAAGACATTATTTTAATCTAAAAAAGCAGTAATCTTCATGAAGGAAATATACATTCTCACTTGAATACAAATGACACATTAATTGCCTTCATATGTTTTATCTAGTTGAGCAGAGTAACCAAAGTAAATGGAATGTTGTAATTTAATGCCAAGTCACCACAAAAGTTGTTGAAGTCAAGAACCTAAATACTGGTTAAATTACAAATCTTGCTCAAATCTTTCTCTGGTATCTGCTTATGATGAACAGAGATTTTTTTCAAGCGTTGATCATATGGCAAAGTTTTCATTTCTGGAACAATTTTTCTCAGATTTTCTGCGAATATGATATCTTGATATTTGTTCCTTAGGTGTGTTGAATGTGGTGGTAGTGTTTCAAAATTATTATTTGCTGTGAAAAAACGCTGTACAGGGCAGATATAATCGTGATGCTTATTATCTGTGGCCCTCCTCTCCTCCTACTAATGCAGCAGTTGCAACTGCTCAGTCTTGCTGTTGCTTACTGTCTACCCACTCCCTCATTGTTCTACAGCCACCTGTCTATCCATTCCTATATTGGAGACAAGAAGATCTACACAGGGCAGTTGCAGCATCAGATTACTTTCCCCGAATGTGACCAAAGTGGCTAGCTCTGCTCTTTCTCTACAGTATTACAGAGGCAAAGGGCAGAATGTCTTCAAAAAAATGACACAAAGAGGCAAGATTCAGTTAAGACACATGAGTATCCCTAAGTAATATCAAATTTCTCAGGAAGAATAGTCAAGGCTGACATTCTTGTAAATATCAGTAAAAATCTCGCTGTGTTAAAATATATAGCATCCACAATGTGGACAAATGCAAATGTAATCAACAGAAGAAAATGATTTATATTCAGAAAGCAGTAAATTGTGCATTACTTATTTGTCAGAACCATATAACTTAACATCCATCATGTTCCCAGTACTTTTTATTAAGCTTCACAGTAAGAAATATTTTGGCAGTATCATATTAAAAATATAACATTTAGAGTCTGGCAGAGCAAAGCACTGAGACATTATGGTAGAGAAAACAGATCTAATATTAGGAAATAAGTTGTCTGATGTTGAATGAAGAAATACATTATTTACTTTATATAATTTCTTAGAATTCTTCACCATATACAGAGTCACAATTCCATGCTAAAATTCATGTTGGGCTGCATTAAGGAATTTCTCATGCCTTTTAGCAAACAGGCATTTGATTTAGCAGCGTCATAGACTGAGATACAGCTATGCATCCACTTAGTACAGTGCTATCTCCACTGATGAAAAATAAGTTGTTTCTAACTCCCTGTTGTGGTCCCTCTTTGAGCTGATTTGTCCAGGATCTTTAACCTGGTGCAAAGAGACTCAACAAGCAGGACATTCATAACATATAAAGTAGATATTTACTGGCTAATGTACATACAGAAAATAACTAAGACATTATGAGCTACAAAGCTAAACATGCTCACCACCCTAATAAGGTGTCTGAAGAGTCTTTACTGGCTGGTAAGGACTGGAAGAGCTGCCCCCTGCAACTTGCTGGGGAAGAGTTGCAGCTGAGATTATGTCTTGCATCAGCTTCAGTCAAATCTGGCAACACTAACAGCTTTTTATTTTTGGCTTTTTTTTTTTTTTTGCTTTTATTTGTTGTTGCTGTTGTTGTTTTTAAAAGTTTTATTTTTATTTGGATTCTTCCATCTTTCCATGCTGGTATTTTCCCCCTTGAAAATTCGAGATACTGCTGATTGGTCTCAGCAACCGTATCTCTACCTGTAACATTCATATTCTTATCTGTCTACAGATAGCTAACTCTGAACAGTTTGAGCCCAGGTTGTTCAGCCATGCTGTAGCACTGAGGCCTTGGATCCGTGGTAGGTAGACTCATAGACAGCTGTGTGTGTGTGTTAGCTTGCAGGGTGAGGCAGAGTGACACCACCTTCCTGCTAAAGTCTGCTGTTTGTGTAACACTTGCTCTGCAGTGAGCAAGCTTGGTTCAGGGAACAGGAAATGAACAGAGCTGCTCGTGCAACCAGCTGCTTAGTGCAGCCCAGTAAGTGGGGCTTCATTTTGTCAGCTGGCACAATGGAAACAGAGCAAACCACTTATGAAAATGAGTAAAGGTGGCCAAAGAGTGAAGAAAGGATCAAAAGGAGAGGAATACGTGATTTAAAGACCAAAATAACGGCTTTTTTTTTTTTTTTTTTTT
>VXAV01007793.1:0-64284 GCA_013399715.1 Alectura lathami | reverse complement strand
GTCTGTAACATGAGAAACTTACACACTCAAAGCCTGATTTCTCATTAAAATCTTTTCTCAGTAGAAACATTGGAAGCTATAACAATGTAACTTTTTGCCATTCTGATCACATGAGGATGATACAACAGTAAGTGCTTGTACTAGTCTGCTATGAATTATTCAAACCTGTGCATTAAGATTCATTTATCTTCTTAAAACAAGTACTTGCGTTGCTATGGCTTTGTTCTCTAATTTTGTTGCAAAACATGAAGCTGATTCAAAATGGACTGCTTGAAGCAATGGTGTGCTTAATAAGGTGAATAAGGCTAGAACGCTTTGTGGTGTAGACCACCTGATCATGTGGGATTTTGCTAATGACCTGGAGGAATTTATTCACAATGGAGACAGGCAGTGACCTTGGTTCATCTTTCTTAAGCGTTCTGCAATAATGCATGTATTTCACAAGTGCTTTGCTTAGACAGCTGACTTAGTCAAAATAATGTGGAGAAGGCTGAGTTTAATCAAGAAAAACACAAAACGTCAGGAAAAATGAGGGACTTAAAATAGAAAGCAGCATTAGCAAGAAAGTGGATGATTCAGAAGAATTGCAATGAGATGAGAAGCCTTCTATTTCTGGAGCAGTAGTTCAGATAAAGATCTAGCGTGGCAATTTGTAAATCTTGTTGCTCTCTGATACCTGCTTGGTAACCTAAATTGGTGAGCCGCTTCGATATATCTGCTGCCCTGTGCACATATGGATGAGTCTGTAACCTACATACATCTTTCACCGAACACTGAAGCTCCAAATGCTCCTGGGTGCTGAACTATTTTTTGCTCCTTTCATTTGTGGTTCCAGAAGGCACTTAGTGAACTTGTACTTATTCTCTGTGTATGTATTGTTTTCAAATTGAAAATGAATCCATGATCCAGTGGTTGTGTTCACGATTCTTTTAGCAATAGGAACAGAATTTCACTGTTTTGGCTTCTCTTGAAAATTTAATGCCAGGCTTTTGAATTTCTTGTCTTTCCTCTTGAAGGAGCTACAAAAAACATAGGTTACATAGCAAAATCATTTAAAAAAATGTAGTTAATAAAATGAAAATTATTGAAGTGTATCACTACTTTAGAAGTTAGTTTAACATTTTTAAAGATTGTAGTACGTTTATGTGTCATCAGGAGAATTCAGCTGGTGGGTTCTAATACTACTGCAGTGTTAAAAACTTTTTCAGTCAAGCTCCTTGAAGTCTAACACAAATTCACAAGCCAGTTTTCAGTGTGTTTTTCATACTTTGTGGTACAAAACATAGAATATCAAGAAAATGGAGTTCCTCTCTTCAAGGCATCCAATCAAGCTGTGCATCTCCTGGTTAATCTGCGATAATACATGTTGCAATTAACATTATGTTTCCTTAGAAGCTGAGCGTGATGATAACAACGTGGAATGGTTTGCTCACAGGATCTGAAGCCTTTTATTCTCCTTAATCCCTCAGCTCATTGAGGCCTAGCATCATGTATCCAGAAGTACATTTTTAAAAGTTTTTCTGGGATGTTATCTGGCAGCTATTTCAGAGTCCGCATTAAATGTAGATTAGAAGAAAGAGAAATATTTCAAGTTTTCTCAGTAGAAAATCATTTAAAAANTTTTTTTTTTTTTTTTTTTTTCAAGATGTAGAATGCCTCTGGTATTCTGAATAGGCTAAAATATTTAAGGGAATTGAGGCTACTCAGCGCTTGGTAAGGTCACTCACAAATTTGTCTGCCTAAAGTGCAGCTTGGCCAGCACATCTAGTTTCACACTTATATCCTCGTGCAAATTAAAATGAGAATTTGGCACAAAGATAGTGTCCAACAGACACATGTTCCCCACCTTTCATATAGCTGTTGCCTCAGCTGGGACTTAGGAGGGAGAGCAGTTTCTGCCCACTCAGGAATAAACTTCAGCAGCCATCATTTTTGCCTACGAATCTCTCATTCTCATTTCACACTGGAAAAGCAACTTGAGCTATGTTTGACTTCAGTCTTCAACTCCTTGTGTTCCTTTTTGACTACTTGTGTTGATAAGTTCCTTGGTAAAGGACTTTGAAATCAGTGTACAGGCAGAGCTAAATGGTAGCAGTAGTCATGACAGGTCTTTGTCACACTTTATAAGACAAAAGATGTCTGAGTTTAGATACCAATTCACATCAATCCCCAGCACCTGGCTGGAGTGAGTGGCGGAGGGCAGCAGAAGGGATGTTGTCACTGCAGCCCCCACAACGTGCAACTGTGCCATTAGTAAATGAACCTCCCAGGCTTTAGCTCTCTCCCTCGTTATTCTCACCAGCTCCCAAAATCTGTTTTCTCCAAGCCCAGTTTCACATGCTCAGTCTCCTTCACTTCTTCGAGTCGTGCCCTTGCCCACCCCTCAAGTTAATCAGCATCTTGCAGCTGTGCAGGCCGTAGCTTCTCTCTGTCTGCAGTCCTCCTCTGAATGCATACCTTTCCTTCCTTCCACCCTCTTACTCCACCTTTTACACTGAGGTGAGATATTTTCACCTTACTGCCCACGTGCCGGTGGAGGGGTCATACAGACAGCAGATTGGAGACATGCTTGTCACTCTAAGTAGCCGGTGCAGTTCCCACTGATTCTTGAGACCGTATGTGCTGCAGATCATTGGTTTTCAGTCCTGGCTGCCAGTATTTCTGCCTGTATGCTGTCCTACATCTCCCTGGCAACTGTTGTCCTTAAATCTAACGTGTGCTCCGTTTAATCCCAGCAGATATCTTACTGGTCGTGTCTTTCTGTCCACATTTCTTCTCAAAAAGGGAGGAAAGACCATTACTAAATGCAATGAGAGAAACAACCCAGACTTCCATTGCACTCTTTCTTTTTAGTTTATTAATTTCTTTTTCTTTCCCAACAGCTCTGGTTTACACACAGGTGACAGTGTTACAAAAACAGGACCTGGAGGCCTTCCAGACATGAGACAAGTGCCAACTGTTGTGATCGAATGCGATGACAATAAAGAAAATGTGCCTCATGAAACCGACTATGAAGATTCTTCCTGTCTCTACACAAGACAGGAAGAGGAGGAAGAGGAAGACGAAGATGAGGATAACTCGTTATTTACAAGTTAGTTGCGTTCCATTTTGCCTTTCTCATTTATTAATGTTTTCCTCTGAAATCTCAATGCATAAGGGAGACACAAGGCCTGTACATTTTCTTTCTTGTCCATGGTTTTGGCATCTCTCAGGGCTTGACTACATGGGGACACTTGGTGAATTAATCCAAAATAATAAGTAGTATGAATTTAAACCCTAATCCATGGTAATCCCTGCGTGGGTAGGTCTCGACAGAATTCAAATGACCTTTTTTGCCTTATCTTCGTTCAATTCCAAACCGACTTTCAGATTCACTGTCCCAAGTGTCCATAGTATAGAGAAGCCCTGTCTTTGGCTTAAGTCAAGATTGGCTCAGAAGGGTTACTAAAGTGCTACCAGCAGATAATCAGATCTTTTACGCGTAGTCAGTATTAGATCGTGTCAGAATCAGAAGTTTGCACATGCTTTGAAAGGGGTCCTGATCAGAGAATAAAACCCCTAAATGTAGTCTTTTCTCTCTCTCTCTTTTTTTTTTTTTTTTTTTTTTAAGCTGGAATTTCAAAAGCACTGAACTCTGGCTTGTATTGCCACTGAGAACAGGGAGATCTTAACTGTGATTTCAGTGGGATCAAACTTGAACTCTGAAATGACAACCTGAAATGCAGCAGTCAAACTTCAAGGTCTTCCTTTTAGGTTTATTACTGAAACCTTCCCTAGTTTACACTGATCAAGGTTTGCCAGAGAAAAGAAAAGAGGAAATAGCCTTGAAATTTCTGTGCAAGAAAAAAAATGAATAAAGTGTGGGGGAGGATCTTATTTTTCTTCTTAGTAGCACACCTACTGGGAAGATGCTATATGCTTAAAAAACCTGTGGTGTGCAATTTAGACTATGATGGCAGAGAGAGTTGTGCAGACGATCAATATACAGATGCTCTGTTCTGCGCAGGAGTGCAACACAGTTCTGCTTTCTGCTCTGCTGCATTTTATCTTCTAAACACTGTGGGAGTATGGGTGGGAGTAAGTTGGTTTGTGTTTAGATCCCATTTTTTTTCTCTGTTCTGTTTTTGTTCTTTATTTTTTTAATCCATAAGCCTGGACTCCTGAGTTAGTTACAGAACAAAGGATATGAATCTGATTTTACCATACAATGTTTTTACATGAGGATAACTCCTTTTACTTTTCTGGAATTATTTCTTATTTGCATCACTGTTACTCAAACTGGAAATGAGGTTTGTATATCCCATGCTAACTATCTCAAGAACTGCTGTGGGCTGTTCTGTACTGGCTTACACTTTGTAAAGGTGCTTGTGTCAGCAAAAATGTATGTTAAATGCTACTGCTGGATTATATGTGATTACATTCCAACTTGACGTGGTCCAAGGTAGTGGCAAATCAGGCTCAGATATGAAGAGAAAAGGTTAATTGATAGCTGTATCACAACTACTGTCTGAGAAAACCCATCTCCTGTCTTGGTGTGGCATCACAGGACTCTCTTATGAAGACAAGATGCCTTACTTTGTGTGTGACAATGTCATGTCATCCTGCAGGTTGAGCTGAAGCTTCGGGCCATTCAATTTCTTCTGAAAACCAGGAGCAGTACAATCGTATACTTTTTAAAGCGCGCACAAAGAAGTTTCTAAAACAGGCGGATTTCATCATCTCAGAATGTTCCCTTCTCTTGCGAGTGAAATCAGAGTTTTTGCTCTTAAGCTAAGAAGCAAAGCAAAACTGCGCTATATGTCATTCTCCTGCCAAAATCTCTGAGGGGCTTGTGGTCTGCTTGTGCCCGTTTACCGTGTTCAGTCTGCTTTGGATGCAAGCGAAGGGAAGCAAGCTTGAGCCATGAAAGGCCACTGATTTTCACACCGTCTTTGCCACTATCACTGCCTAAGAAGCAGTGTCAACTAATATGCTTAAAGGTCAATGCTGCTTCTGACAGACGTTTAGATTCCTTTTAATGCTAGCCTGGATATCCTGGTGTTGCACTGCAAGATAGAGGTACCTGTCTTTCCACATGCTGTAGCTCTGCTGCCCTCTCAGATTCTGAGGTTGAATCATTCATTCCCTTATGAATTCAGAAACACACTTGTTCTGGTTTCAGCTGGGACAGAGTTGATTTTCTTCACAGGGTCTGGTATGATGCTGTATTTTGGCTTTAGGAGAACAACAGTGCTGGTAACACACCAATGCTGTAGTTGTTGCTGAGCAGTGCTGCACAGAGCCAAGGGCATTTCAGTCTCTCAGCTTCCCATACTGTCCTGCCAGTGAGGGGGTGCAGGGGGGCACCAGGACAGCTGACCTGAACTGGCCAAAGGGATATTCCATACCATATGGCATCAAGCAAAAAAACTTCAGAACTTGGGGAATTGGCTGGGGGCACGGCCATTGCTTGGGTACTGGCTGGGCATCGGTCAGTGGGTGGTGAGCAATTGTGTTTTGCATCACTTGTTTTGTGTGTGTGTATATACATATAATAATCATTACTTTTATTTTTTTCCTTTTATTTTCCTTTTCTGTCTTAGTAAATAGTTTTTCATCTCAGCCCATGAGTTCTACTTGTTGTTTTTTTCAATTCTCTCCCTACTCCAAATGGGAGGGGGAAGTGAGCGAGCGACTGCGTAGTGCTGAGCTACCTGCCTGGTTAAACCACCACAACAGTGCTAGAGAAAGCCACGATGCTACCAGCAATTACAAAACAAGCCCTTCTTCTCTACTCCCCTCTGTGGAGCAATACTTTGATTTCTTTTTCATGTGTACCTACAAAATTCATCCTTTCTGTGTTGTGGTATGAATTGAGGCTAACTGAACACCAGAAGTTAATGGATGCCCCTTTTCCCACAGTCTGTACCAATGTAAATGAGAACCTGGCATCCTCCCTTGCCTTCTTTGCCTGCTGCATGCTGTAATGAAGTGATGACACCTCCTTTGGCAGAGCATCTCCTCTCTCCCACAGGTTCCCTGGCAATGAAAGTCTGCAGGAAGGACTCTTTAGCAATCAAACTCAGCAACAGGCCTTCCAAGCGAGAGCTGGAGGAAAAGAACATCCTCCCCATGCAGACTGATGAGGAGAGACTCGAACTTCGGCAGCAGATTGGGACAAAGTTAACAAGGTAGGAGATGAATGTTTTTCTTGCTCTTGCTTTTGGAAGTGTATGGTGGGACATAGCTTTTATCCTTGTTCTGCAAACATTTGGGATCTGTTTGTTCACAAAGTTCAAGAGGAAAAGCCATGGCGAAAACAGGCTCTAGGCATTACATCTGCTGTACAGTAACTCCCCATACAGATCCCCTTTTCATTTTCCTGGCATATCTTACAGGACCTTTGGTTATGTAAGTCCCAGCATAAGCAGTGTGGGTTGAGTTGTTTTCAGTGCACTGCTAGGGTAGGTTCAGCTTCGATTGTAGCTATAGGTGCCATTTGATAATCTGGTAGTTTGACCAAAGGACGGAGGCGTATCTTTCTCTGCTGACTGAGTCTCCATTGAGTATCTCAGTCTTCTTCTGATCCAAAATACTTTTGTCCTTCAGTATCTTTTGTTAGGTCAGGCTTGAACAGGTTTCTTTTGTAGACTCTTTTGTCTTCATAACAGCCTTTGTTCACCAGCTGTTCTGTTTTTCTGTATTGCACGGAGCATAGAGAGGTACCCACTGAAAGAAGGACTTCGTCAAGGATTAGTAAAGCAAGGCCAGGTACGAAAGTCTAAAAACCTCC
Organism: Alectura lathami; assembly: GCA_013399715.1. Taxonomy (NCBI): domain Eukaryota; kingdom Metazoa; phylum Chordata; class Aves; order Galliformes; family Megapodiidae; genus Alectura; species Alectura lathami. The sequence goes on along the minus strand of VXAV01007793.1, from coordinate 57,512 downwards.
TGTGTCTAAAAACCTTCCAGTCCATCCTTGAAAGTCTTTCTTTGTGCTGAATGATGCTTAGCCTTCTCCAAAACCTGTCACATTCTTCAGTATTCATTTGAAGGGCCTCAGCAGTGGTGACCAAAGTATGCAAGATGGTGCTGCGCTGTTGCTGGGTAGCAAAATTGTTCAGTCCAGTCTTTGTTCAGCCTAATACCTCAAACTGCAGCTGCACATGGAGCTCAGGGTCCCGAAGACCAATGCTTCATTGCGAGGTCTCAGTCCTGGCCCTGTCTGAGTGAATTTGAACCCTTTGAGGTGTGTGAGGAGTTGAAATTGTTGTCTTTAGTGAACCTTAATCTGCACTGCTTGACCTTGCATTGACATTAAACAGCGTTTCCACTGCGCTGCCCATTTGCCTTGATTACTTGGGTCTCTCAGAAGTTTTGCAGCTCTGTCTGATGAAGGTAAATAGTGTCATGTGCAAATGCTGACTCTGCACAGCTCACTGTGCCCCAGGTGATTCTTAGTATAAATACTTTATATCTCACCTCTCCAAAAACATGCTTTTTTCCCCACTAAAGAATGTTTCTACAGCATGTTTTTAACAGGGAAAGCTAATTTTGGCAATACCCAGAACTCTTCCTGCATAAGCCCCCTATTCTCACCATGTCATTGTTTGGTTTCCCAGGTGCATTTGTACTATTATCTCTGCTTATTCTCAGTCTGAGGTATAATTCTTGGGTTTGTCTTGTAGCTAGGACTTAGAGGCAATCACAAATGCTTCAAATAATTAAAATTGTGTATATACAAACTTAAAAAATAGCTGAGCCACTGCTGGTTCGTTCTTATTTGTTACCAGTGTAACAGAAGTGAAGTTGGTAGAATTTCACAAGCCTTATCTGGAACAATGTAGTTTCCAGTGTGACATTTTAATTACAAGTATTTTCAGTTTAGTAACTCATGCTTTTGAATAGTCAAGAAATATGAGGATAAATCCACTTTCTTCATCTCTAATATGCAAAAAGCCACAGACCTTTCAGCACCAGAACGGAAGGTACATCTTACCAGTGCCTTGTATCTGAATGTGATGTGTCTGTGTATACAGGCTGAACAAATGTCAGGTTGAAATAGAGGGAATATTTCCATTTGGACAAAATTTCTTTACTGACCAGACTTCATTACTGCATCCATCTTTTGCCATTGCTCAATAATTGTCACACAGAGATGCAAATGCCAAGCAAAATCAAAGTAGTGAAGCATTTATAGTCTTTAGAGAAAATGTGAGATGCAGACTATAATTGCAGCTGGCAATTTTGGATTTCAGAGGGATTTGTACTATTCTACCAATGGTCCTCTATGGTTTAAAATAGCCAGCCAATGAAATTACATATGCTGCTTACAGAAGTAAAAAATGCAGAAGAAAAGCTTCAGCAAATAGTTATTGTTGTCTGTAATGGATCAAATAATTTTCAGCAAGAGGCTGATTAGGATACTTCAGTATTTATGTATAATCCTCATGGTATTTAGTTAAGAAGAGCTCATTAGCTGCAACATTTGGCAGATCAGAATTTAGTACTATAAAGAGAATGTCATTTTAAAAGAAGCTTATAGACAGGCTTATTGAGAGATTGACCGCTGACATACTACGTAAGACCAAAAGTATCCCAGGTGTAGTTCCTACACCCCTATTGGAGTTGCATCAGGAAAGAATTTGGCTCAGAGCTGTTTGTTTGTATGCTATTTAAAAGTAGTTTATTATTATCCAGTAGAGAGACTACAGAGCTGACTTGACCACATAGCTGTTTCCCATGCTGGAAGAATAGTGCCCTGACCTACATCAGGCTGGCTGCAGGGCTGCAGAGACTGTATCTGACAGCAGAATCATGCCCCCTACCCATCTGAGTATTAGCTCTCAGTCATGAGACAAATTAGAGCCTTTGTGGCCTATCCGAGTAACACTTCACATAAATGTATTGCTCGCTGGTGTGTATGCTGTTTCAAGGCTCAACACAGGTAGACCCAAGCTAAAATGGATCTTACTGCTTGAGACCACAAAATATGCCCTGCACCATAAACTGTTTGCTGGCAGTCCTTACACAGCAATTGCAGCAACTAATTAGAAGACCTTCTCTTCTAAACAAACCAGAAAGGACTACTCCAAAATGTGACACCTGCTATGAAGCCAGGAACAAAAAGAGTGAATTAAGGTGAAGAACTTCTGCTTATAACCACGTGACTTGGGGATAGGAAGTGGGTGCTAGAGACCATCTTTGCTGCCGAAAACCCTTCTAGCTCCATTAACTTTCATTCTGAAATGCAGCCCATCTGCACTAAGTAAATCTTTAAGTAGGTATGGTATTCTTTTTTCTCTGCCTGCTGAGCTTCTCCCAGACTCCTCCTCCGTTTTATCCCTCTGGTGCTTGCATAGCTACACAGCTGCAGAAGAAGTGCATGTGAGTGGCAATAAGCATAAAAGGGGAAAACTGGATTTTCCTTTCAGTGGCTGTGGGTGAGAGGGCTAGTGCTCCCACCAGTATAGCATAGCATATCTGGGCTCTGATTGTGAAGCAGAGACACAGACAGGATCTGGAACTGATCTTGGAGGAACTCCTGGTGCAGTGACGAAGAGATGGCCTGTCAGGAGCTGCTGGCAAGGAGTGGGGCCAGCACTGATGGGCAGTGCACAGCAGTGCTGCATGTCTCCCAGAGACTGCATGACCATCTCCTGCTACTGAGATGAGTGTTTCAGTGTCAGTCCCTGCACTTCTGTTTCCCCAAGGAATCATAATGGTAGTTGTAAGAGATTACACAGGTCTCTTGTCAATGTATTATTTAGTAAGCACAAAGTGTATCTATATATTCCTCTATTCTGAGAACTTTGCACTCCTTTGAACTGGTAAGACCTGGTTTCTTTGCATTTCTTTCACAAAGCCTCTCCCATACCTTGAGACATGTGTCTTGAGGCAATGGCTGATCTGCCATTCATCCTATGAGAGGCTTTCTAAAGCACCGAAGTTTTTTTTGAGTCTCTTAACCTTCAACTGTAGTAAAGAGGCTAATTAGCAGTTGGATAGAAGAGTCTTGAAGCTGAGATTTTGACCCACTGCTTTTGAAGAACACATGGTATTGTCCTTATCTGCTTCCACTGAGTTGCTTCCCTCAACTTATTCCAGGAGGTTTGAAAAGCTTCAAATAATTACTCAAAAAATCTGCTAATCTAGAATTATACACATCTCTTTGCCTAACAGTCAGAATCAGTATTAAGGGAGCTTGTTGCGCCCTTATCAGTGTCATGTCTGTCTCATCAGCACACTCCTGCCCACTTCAGGGCAGAGGACAGGCTGGCTACAAGTCACAAGGCAGGGGAGATTAAAGGCTGTCCATAGGTGAGCGGTGTGTGTCAGGGGACTGCTGCTCATCATCAGCAGATGCCACAGGCAATCTCGTAAGATTTTGCATCCTGTGTTGTGCTGCTGCCAAGTGATGTCACGTATAGGAATGATATTTAACCATACCCAGTGTGACAGCAAAGAGAGGTGGGGTAGGGAAGCAGACCTCTACACATTAACCAACAAAATTAATTAAATTAGAAACAAATAAACAAGAACATATATTCTTTATAGCTTTGAGTGATGGAGGTCCTCTCCTCTACTGAGTCCTGTGAGTGTGTCACTGTGTATGTTCCTCTGGCTTTAAAGCAGTGAGTCGGTGGCAAGCTGCTCTGTCAGATATACAGCAGTGCTCTGCCTTGTTTATTGTATAACCCTAGATTTACGCACTGTATAATCCCTGATGGGATGCTATCCCTACAACAGCAAGTGGAAAATCTCGATCTGAAGTAGTATAAATAATACACTGCAAGTATCACAAGACAAAGGATAGGAAGTAGGAAAATAGATCATAAACACTGTCTATGTATGCATCTGGCTGTAAATATGTACACATGAGATGCAGACGTACACACCTGCAAGATGTGTTTATAGTCCCATTGATGCTTTGGAAATGGTTCAGAGATGCCTGTGACTTAAAAATGTAGCATGAAAAGTAATACCTCTTTTTTATGGAATGGCAAGTTTGACAGATGATGGTTACCTACTATCTCAATCAGAAAGGTAATCTACTCTCCACATTCCCCAGTCAATACTACATCTTCCTCAGGTGTGTTGAAAAATACTGCCTCGAAACAGAAATCCTGAGATGAAATGAACTTGGTGAATTGCCACAAATATAAAAAAAATTGCCATTGATTTAGAATGTCAGTGTGGCTACTGCGAGGTTTTTGCACTTGTTCACATCAGCAGCCAGTTGTCTCTCTGTGTGAGTATGCAGGAGAAAGAGAATTGGAGAACATTTGTAAACAGTAGAACTAAAAATGACAGAAAAATTGGACAATATGGAAAAGGGTAGCTTTCTCGGAGTCAGTTGCCAGAGATACTGCCAATGCTAAGGAAGAGACGGTCTGCAAGGGTAGTTGGATGACTTTCCTGGCTTATCTCTAAAACTTGCTTCCGTCTTAAACATAAACGCCTGTGGAAGGCAGTCCAGTAGCTTTGACCACTTGTGGTTTTCAGATGGGCAAACCCAAATAAAGAGCAGCATGACGAGAGATGTTATCATTGTGTTGATGACCGTTTTCCTTCAGGTATGTTAGAACATTGTCCGAAAGAATTTGCTTGTAAAGATTGAATTTGATTCATGTTCCAGATCAAGATTCATGTTCTAGATCAAGCATTTGCTTACACCTGTGAGTCCTTGATCTGTTGTTCGCACCCACCACTCAACAGCTTGCTATCTCTGGCCCTGTCCTGCCCATACTCTGTGTCAGGTGTCAGCAGGCAGAGCAGGCCTTCCCCCTCTGGCCTCCCATCCCAGAGCTGTGCTAGCATGGCTGCTCTGAGTTTGCCTCCTGGCTCCCATTTCTCACATCAACAGCTCTTTTATTTCAGGCCAAACAAAGGAAGATCTGAACTCTGAGAGCAGGTCACATGTTGTCACATGGAGGAAACGCTGAGCACGGCGGTGGCATGCTGCCGTGGCTGGGCACAGGCCGCTCGGTAGCACCACAGTCCTGGCGTCCTAGGATGCTGGACTGTGAGGTACACGGCCTCTGAAAATGCACAGCGGTTCCTTCAGAAGCCTGAGAGGACTGAATAATCCGAAGAGATTGTTTTATTTACTAAAATATTCTGCAGTGGAGAGACTCAGCTCTTTGAAGCAATTAATTATTTAAGCTGTGTTGCAGTCCCGTTGAGGCAGGCTTTATTCAGCCAGAGGATGGCAACAAGATGGCCCCTGTTGAGCACGGCTGAACCGCCTAACGGCCGTTCATGCAGCACTCTGGAGAGCAGTTTGTTCCTCCCCACCTCAGAATCATTTAGGGAGAGAAAGAGTGGACAGACAGTAGGATTAAGCTTTATTCACAGGCCTTATTTTGTTGGGTAACATGAAATAATTTCTTCCTAATTGCCTCTGACGTCTGCAATTCTCACACTTATTGTTAGCTTTCACTAATGAGAGAAAAACAAGTGCCTAAAGCAAGAGCTCATCCGTAGCCTCTAACGGCAGCGTGTGCGTGTGGTGCTTGCCTCTTCGCACGTCGGGTGCTGGGGATAAATCACACGGAAAATGGGATTGTGGTAAACAAGCTCATCTAAATCCTGGATTAGAGGGGAGGATCCGACAGTGCTAGATGCATGAATGGGGGCGAGTGAAAAAAGCTGCAAAGGGCTGAGTTTTTAGCTGTATTTTAGCTGTGATGGTAGGTAGGGTTTTGTTCCCTTCAGTTAAAATTTGTGAGGAAGCTGTACCTCTGTGAGAAACCCCGAGAGAGTATCTAAATTGCACTTGGTACCAGAGGAAGGCAGCCAAAGCAGGTGATTATCAATGGGCGATAAATAGAAACCAAGTTATTGTTATACATCAGGAATAAATACAATGAGCAGAACCGATCTCAGTCCTGTGCAGGGGTACAGATGAGATGGACTCTCAGGGCCTTTGTCAGCCCTGTTTTCTGTGATTGTTATGCTGGTGAGCTGTGTTGCTCTGAAAGGCAAGGCGGCCCTGTAATTAAAATGCTCCGGAAAGCCTGCATCCTCCACAGTCTTTCTGACCTAAGGCAAGAGACTGAAAGATGCACACGCACACACGTTCATAAATATATTTAAGGTATGCTGGAGTCTCCAAATGTACATATGTACCTATGAACTTTGGGAAAAAATTCACTAATTGACGAACCCTCATTGACAGCACAGTTGGTGTGCTTTCAAAAAATCACTGAGATACCAGGATCTTTTTAGACGTCTAGTTCTGTGTTTCCGTAGAACTAGGATCCTCATTTCTGAATATAGTTTGGGCTCGTCTCTTTATGTCAGCAGTTTTCATAGCTAGCATCCATCACAGAGAAACACAAGTCTAACATCACAAGTGATTCTATTGCTGTTGTTTTGATATACGAGTTCAAACCATTAACAATATGCATTTATGATTAGGATTTGCTATGGCAAAAGGTCAGTGGAGCAGTCCAGGGAGGGGGAGGTGATGCTGTCACCGCAAAACACATCACCCCTACATGCTCCCTTGCGCATGGGGTGAACAGTGTCCTTACCTCATGATCTGGATGGGCCTTGGCAGTGTGACCTCTCCTCTCTTGCAGCTCCAGCTCAGGATGGCTCGAATCCCTGCCAGCACCAGTTTTGTTCAGCCAGGGTCAGCAGATGTTCTGCTATGCACAAAATCAAAGCTTTGCAGGCTGGACACGGTCTGGCTGGCTGTGGTCTGTCCTTGGGCAGATGTGTTTCTTCATGTTAGAAGATGGGGATCCAAATGTGCAGACACAATTTATAAATGTTACTACAGAGGAGAAGACATAGTGCTGAGGAGAGGAACGTTCTTAATGGTAGACAACAGACAGCAGGAAGCAGCTTTTGAGGGCAAGGTCTCCCCAGAGGCACCCAGGTGGCCACTGATGAAATCTAAAGTGTTTGCTCTGTGTCAAAAGTTCTCATTTCAGTCAGAGCTGTTGCCAATCCAGGAACGGATTTGTTATTCCCGGGATCTCTCACCATTCCCATTGCCTGCTCTCATGGAAGCGGTTCAAGTCACTCTGCTTTTTCATTGCAGCAGATCTTTCTCCTGTCTTTTCTCTGCAGAGAAAGCCAGAATACATTACGGAGTTAGGATTTCCTCTTCATGCTTCCCATCCTCTTCAGCCTCCTGCTTCTTTATACAGTCTGTATTCGAGGTCTAACTTACTCTGTCAACACAGCCTAGATAAATATATTTAGTCTACCTTAGTTTCCTTTGCAGTTTCAATGGGGTGTGGTATCCTTCATTTCCTGTCCTGAATTGATTGTGGTGTTGCTTTTAGTTGTCAAATCACTGTCAGTTTTTACCTCAGAGGAAGCCACATTTTTCTGCTGGGCAAAATAATTCATGGTGATATATAGTGTATATGTAATATAATGTGGGGCTGTGGCAGTAACAAGGAAATAGCTTATGTCAGTAATAGAAATAATCTTTTATTTCTCCAGTAAACAAGAGGCCATGTGGAGTCCACACGGTGCTTTCTTTTGATGAAAAGAATGACAAATATTAATAAAAACATGTGAAACAAGCTAGGAAGTAGTTTCAAGATGTTATATTCTGGCTTTAGAAGAAAAAAACAAAGGATTTGTTTTTCTTTTGCTGTTTAATGCTGACAAATTTAGGGCAGCTCCATTAAGAACTAGCTCATAAATTTCCACCTTGAAAAATTTAACCATAAATCTTCACATTTGGTGTCTGCTGGTGGTGGGGAGTTAATCACAAGAACAACAGTTGTGCAGATTGGATGACCTTGTAATTTCCATAAAGGAAACAAATCAGATGGCCATACAAGTAGATAAAAGAAGCAGACTGGCAGAAATAAATTTCACTTTATAGGCTGATGATTGTAAAATGGAGAAATTGCTTTTTGAGCAAAATATTTAATGTCTCTCAGAAGTTACAATTTGCATTTCTCCCCACATTATGGCCTATTTGGCAGCACATGTGCAAGAGATTAACATAGGTAACCCACATAAAGGAGTCAGACACATAAAACCAATGTTTTATCTGGACGCCAATCTTTTAAAAGCTTTTTAAAAAATCTTTTAAAAGCTTTTGTGAGCTTTTAAATATATGTATGTTCTTATATATGTGTACTGTGACTGTTGCTGTGAGCACAACCAGAAATGACAGAGAAGTCATGATCTAGCTTGTGTGCATGGCCATGTCTACATGCAGAAACACAGGAATTTCAAATGCAGCTTTTTGAAAGTGAGTGAATAGAAGTGACTTTCCAAAGTTGGCCCTGTAGTAAATAGAATTTCATGTTTTATATATATATGTGTTTTATGTGGGATTAGATGTGTTTTGGACAAATGGCCCAGTATCAAGAAAATGAGTATATTTGCCATTACACCTGGTACAAGATGTGATCTTTGCAAGCTTTCCCTAATAGCTAGTATTAACACAAGGATCACTTGAAGCTGAAGAGACTTTTTTGCATGCATCCAGAAAAATTACATCTGGACTTCTAGAGGAAAGTGCAGATGAGAATTATGCTCATGTTTCAGTGCGCTGGGATTTAAAACCACTGTGCAGACCATATGTGGGGATTAAACTAAGTCCTTTAGCCTCAGACCTGACCATGTGCAATTACTGTTTATGTTAGTAACATTAATGAAGAGAAGTGCTCTCATGTGCAGTAGACCACATCAGTGTGTCTCTAAGTACGCAGTCTGTAATATCCATTGTTTGCCTTTCTGATGAATAAATAATTTGCAAACCAGCGAACTACAGGGAAAGCATATGTTAGCACCACGGTAAATTCAGACGCACTGTTCTTCACTGACATCCCTGAATGCAGGAGGCAGCAACACTGATGGTTAATGAGTAATTTATAAAATAAGCATTCAATGTATTGTATTTGCTAAATGAGCAAGCATCTGTAATGTCAGGCTGGATGATTTATCCTGCGGAACATCTGAGTTTTTCAGCATGCTGGAAAAGTCTTCACAATTTCCTTTGTTGCAGTAATCAAGACAGAAATTGTCTTTCCGCTCTGCAATCAACTGTCTTTGATTTAAAAGCAAGCCTTGCAAGTAGCAGACCCTGATCTCAAACAACAGGGGCTGCAAGGATGCCAGCCCACTCCTTCTGTGGGCCAGGGAACACTGCCTGGACCGGGGCCCCTTCTGCTGCACATGCATGGGGCCAGGGGCTGACGCTGCCAGTGGGGCTGCAGAGGTGGCTGGTTTGGGAACCTCGGTCATCTGGTGGGTTGGTGAGTGGCAGCTCAGTTGCACCTAGGCCCTGTCAGGGAGCGTCCCGGGTGATGGATACTTCCAAGTAAGATCTGTCTTCAGGAGGGCCTTGCAGAAGCTGCAGGGAAGGGTTCCTGGCCATCTGCCATGAAGGTGTTTTCATGGCCCCATCAGCTGGTCCCCCTCCAGCTAAGCCCACAAGCAGTGTGAGCAATGAACTCATTTGGACTATTTGGCTGCACTGGGAAGTTGGAGCCCCTGAACTGCAGTCCCTGCCTTTCCTAAAGCACTCTCTGCCCCGGTGCAAGGACATCACCGCCTTCGTATTCAGGTTTCAGCTGTAAGAGAAAGAGAGCAGCCTGTCTGGCAGGAATCAGTTTGTTTGGAGTCAGGCTTACAGCCAGGCTCAACTTACTACAGCTGCACATGACTCTCAAGGCTGGGAACAGTTTCCCTGGTGGGAGTTCAGTGCCTTCTTGAGTATTCCTATCAGGGCATTCTTCAGCCTCTTCGAAGACCTCCTTTTGCCCTCTTAGACAAAGGAGTGGCTGATGTCCCAGGGCCAAAAGCACCCCAGAGACTCACTCCCTCCCCTGTTCCTGGCCCTTCATGCTCTCCATTAACCCTTTCCTCTTTAGGTAGCCATTCTATATATTCTGAGATAGAGACAAGTATCATAAAGTTGTATTACACTCCACCACCAATTTCATCTTCTCCTGCAGACTAACGAATAGCCTAATATGCTACTGCAGATAGAATAGCTGCCAGTATTTTAAGCTGCACTGTTTAATTCTAGCACGTTAAGTGCTCCATCATGTTTTCTAATGTAGTATGACTGCTGAAAACAGGCTCTGGAGCAGTGAAAATGTCTCTCTTTATTTCTGCTCTAGAATCTAGATTTTTGCCTCCAAAACCCACCATGCATGGCATGTTTTTTGTGAGGTACTCTTATTCCCCTTTCTCTTGACTAATTCTTCTCTTCCAAGTCTTTATTCTGTCTTATTTCTCCCCTTAGCACTTCTTTTAGTAGTGCTGTTAAATCCACCTCCACGCTCTTGTTCACGGTACTGCACTTCTGTCTGAAGGATTCTAGAGCAGAAATAAAGAGAGCAATGAGGAAATGCAAGGCATCAGTGGAGGAATGCTAGTCATGGCAGCTTGCTTGTCTCAGCCTCCTCCCTGATCATAGTGAACCTGACTGTCTCAGATTTGGTTGTCCCACCTGCCCTTCATTGTACCTTGCCTTTCTCTGAACTCTGTTCTCTTGTCACTAGACATGTCGCATTTTAACAATTAGGGACGGTGTTAAAATTTTCAAGAGAAAACAATACTGCCTTGCTTTCAATGTAAAAGTGTATCTGAAAGGATGAATTTGACCCACCAGTACTAGGGATTTAGCATCAATTTTGTTTTCTTTAATGTTTCTTTTTAATAGTAATCATACAACTATAGGATCCTGAGATCCTAATGGAAATCATACCACTTCAGGATCCTGGGACAAGGACAAAAATCCAGGTCACAACACTGGACCTCAGGAGAGCAGACTTTGGCGTCTTCAAAGATCTGCTTAGTAGGCCGCCATGGGACAGGGCCCTGGAGAGAAGAGGGGTCCAAGAAAGCTGGTTATTCAAGGATCACTTCCTCAAAACTCAAGAATGGAAAAAATATCACAAAGCCTGCATGAATGAGCAAGGAGCTCTTGGCCAAACTCAAGCACAAAACGGAAGCATACAGAAGGTGGAAGCAGGGACCTGTAGCCTGGGAGGATGTAGAAAGAATGTCCAATCATGCAAGGATGAAGTCAGGAAAGTTAACGCCCAAGTGGAATGAAATTTTTTCAGAGAAGTCAAAGGCAACAAGGAGGGCTCCTGTTCACACCTACACAGGTGTCAAAAGGAAGGCTAGGGAAAATGTGGGACCAATGCTGATGAGGCAGGGGACCTAGTGACACAGGACATGGAAAAGGCTGAGGTACTTGATGCCTTATCCTCCTGTCTTTACTAGCAAAGCTGGCCTTCAGGAATCCCAGGTCCAAGAGACAGGTGGAAAATCTGGAGCATGCTTGTTGGAAAAGTGTCAGTTCAGGGAATTCTTAAGCAAACTGGACATGTTTGAGCCCTAATGGGGTGCACTCATGAGTGCTGAGGGAGCTGGGCGGTGGCATTGCAAGGCTATTCTCAATCATCCTTAAATGTGCAGGGTGACTGGGAGAAGTTCCTGAAGACCGTAAGTGAACATCCCTCCTGCCTCCAGGAGGACCCAGGGAACTACAGGCCAGTCAGCCTCACCTCAGTCTCTGGGAAGGTGATGGAATAGCTAATCCTGGAAACCACTTCCAGGCACGTGAAGGACAAGGAGGTCGTCAGGAGTAGTCAGCATAGATTCACCATATGGAAAACCAACCTGATAAACTCCTCTGATGAACTGACTGCCCTGGTAGACAAGGGGGAAAGCAGTGGATATTGTGTACCTAGACTTCAGTAAGATACTGTTTCCCTTACTGGAGAATATGTTGAAGAATGAGCTGGATAAGCAGACCTTGAGATGGGTTGAAAACTGGCTGAATGGCCCCAAGGGTAGTCATCAATGGCGTGAAGTTTAGTTGGAGGCCAGTAACTAGCAGTATATCCAAGGCGTCAATAGTGCGGGTCCAGTCCTGTTCAACATCTTCATTATTGACCTGGATGATGGGGTAGAGTGTACTCTTTGCAAATTTGCCGATAACACAAAATAGGGAGGAGTGGCAGCTGCTGCATAGGGTCATGCTGCCATCCAGAAGGGCCTGGACAATCTGGAGAAATGAGCTGATAGGACCCACATGAAGTTCAACAAGGAGAAGTGCCAAGTCCTGTACCTGGGGAGGAACAGCCACTGCACCAGTACGTGCTGGGGAACACACAGCCGGAAAGCAGCCTGGCAGAAAAGTACCTGAGGGTCCTAGTGGATAACGAGTTGAACATGAGCCAGCAACATGCCCTTGTGGCACAGAAGGCTAACAGTGTACTGGACTGCATTAGGAGGAGTGTTGCCAGCAGGTCGATGAGTCCTCTGCACTGGTGAGACCACAGCTGGAGTTTTGTGCCCTGTTCTGGGCTCCCCAGGAAAAGAGAGGTGTGGAGTTACTGGAGGGAGCCCAGCATAGGGCCACAGAGATGATTAAGGGACTGGATCATGTCACATATGAGGAGAGGCTGAGAAAGAGTTTGGACTGTTCAGCCTGGAGAAGAGGCCTGAGAGGGGATCTTATCAATGTGTATAAATCTCTGAAGGGAGAGTGCAAAGAGAACGGGGCCACGGCTCTTCTCAGTAGTGCTCAGTGGCAGGACAAGAGGCAACAGTCACAAACCAAAACACAGGAGGTTCTGTCTGAACATCAGGAAACTCTTATTTACTGTGAGAGAAACTGAGCACTGGCGCAGGTTTCCAAAGGTGGTCGTGGTGTCTCTTTCCTTGGAGGTATTCAAAAGCCATCTCAACATGGTCCCAGGCAACCTGTTCTTGGTGGTCCTGCATGAGCAGGCCCTTCAACCCCAACCATTCCATGATTATATGATAGCACAAGGCATCAGAAAGAGCTGGCCAAATCTTTTGAGTGTTAGCAACATCTTTAGCTTTTGAAGTGTGCAACGTTGTTGGCTGATTTTTGTGGGCCTTTGGCAGTGCAGAATGGTCAAGTTCTGTTTCAGACTTTCCCAAATCCTGACTCCCTGCCCTCTCCCCTGCTCTACAGTTACTGTGAATGTGTCTCATAAAGCTATTCCAATACAATTCCTGACAGTGTTTTTTTCTGCTTTGGGTTATTGCACAATGGCTGTACTGACACAGACAGTTTAGCCAGGTCACAAGCTCTGACAGATGTGACACGCAGACCATAAAAGTCTCTAGCTCACTTCAATTCCGAGAGGGTATCGGGTTAGCACTCAAGACCAAAGTCCTTGTGCTCTGCTTCATGGAAAAAATTACCAGAATCCAGTTTCTAAACAATAACATCTAACGGACATACTGTATTTGCATGGAAATCAATTCCAGACACCCAACTTCTCCTGACAGACATTTCTCTTAGCCCCATATCTCCCCATAAACTCAGTCTCTCCCTATTATTGCAGAGAAAGAGACAGAGTCTTCCAAGGGCTTTTCAAATACTATGTATCTTTATATAGCTTTTTTTTTTTTTTTTAAGCTTTTCCGTCTATTCAAAGAAAAATTTTTAAATAAAAAGGTAATCTGCTTTCCAAGCTTTTTGTTCCAAACAGAGATAACAAACGTCAATTTATTGGTCTATCTCAGTTTGGGAAATGAGGAGTTTGCTGCTTTCAGAAATGTCCCAGACAGCCTGCAGTGCTGCTGTCTGGTATCTGTACAACAGTAAAGATCTCCAATAGTGCAGAGCAAAGCAATGTTGTAATGTATCTAATAAGAAATAGGATAGAAGAATGTATTTGATATACGTTTGGCCAATAACACTGTTCAAACCAGTTTGCAAAGCTGACAGTGTAGCAGTCATGAGACATTTTTCCCCTCTTTCCTAGCAGCTGGTGTTCATTAGCTGGGCTCGGCAGAGCACCACTGCTGTCAAGCAGGAGCAAAGTTGTTATTAGCACTAGATAATCTCCAGTCATGAGAGTGGGCTTAACACCCAATAAACTATAATGTACAGATGTGAATTTAGTATGCTTGTAAAGCAAAAAGCAAGTCCACATGGCTGTGGCCAGTGGGGGCTGGAAGGAGGGGCTGCGCTCAATGCCAAAGCGTGAGAGGCTGCACGTTTTAAGCAAACGATGAAGCTGAGCGAAACTAGGAAGCAGACACTGTGTCTGTTTGCACAGGCCGTCCTAGGCGGTGTGTTTTAGTAGCAGTCTGCAGCCTCTCCTAGCAGTAAGTGCAGTTTCCACTTTTACCAACACTTTGTGTTTCATCAATGCATGTTCAGAAGCGGTTTCGTCAGGGTGACTGTGCCAGTTCTCCCTCCAGGCTCCCTCTCCTTGCTTTCATTGCTGCTGGGTATGCAGGAAACAACACGTCACAAAAACTGAGCGCTGAAAGCCTAGGACAGAATTATATTGGTCCTGGCATCTCTAGTCATCTGAGCGTGCCCCGCAGGGAAATCTAGGCCTCTCCTATGGCACGTCAGCAGCCTTGAGCAAGCATACTTCGCTTATCTGGCATACAAAGCACTCTACATAATAACTCTCTTTAGCCCCTCTGCTGAATGCCAGTTAAATAAGCTATTCAGACCAGTAAGGAGTTCAAAAAACAATCACTGGTTCAAGGCAGGAGCAAGTTTCTCTCCCAACTTATATAACGAAGAGGTAGTTGGTTATTTCTTCCACCTCTTTCTCAGCATCAGCTCTAATTAAAGGAAAAAAAAAAAAAAAAAAAAAAAACTGCTTTCCCCCCAGGAGCTAGGCTGTGATAGTGAAGCAGGATTTACTTTGATAAAGTGTCACAGGGAGCTGAGTAATATGCAGGCAAGAGTACACACATTGATAGGAGCTAGAAAACTAACACTGGAGAAACTTCAGTAGGTGCGGAACTGAGCCCTTGAAGCTTCAGGGAAGAAATGTAGAAAGCTGATGTCGCGCTATGCATAAGAAGAAGGAAGACTGCAGACTATTCAGCATATCACATGTGTCCCTCTGGAAGTGTTTTGGTTTGTGGGTATGATTCTGTTTATTTTGAGGTAAAGAGTATCTGCCTGGAAAGAGGATCTGTGTTACTTTGGAGATTATTGATTCCTGCTGCTAATTCCTTATTCGGTGTAATAAGCCTCTTTGTAACATTCCATTTGTTTTGCTGTGAAAATACTTATGAAGCAACAAGAAAAAAAGGATTATCACTTTGTGGTCCAAATTTAGTCCCTGGGTAATTACGTGCATCTCAGTACTGCAAGAGAATAAAATGCAGATGGAACAAGTCCTCTCCCAAGGAAAAAAATATCTTGTCATCATTCTTTTAGGCCACCAGATTTAAATCTAAAGATGATGATATAACTCTGAGCAAATAGTGTCTGATATCTTGTCAAAATAACAACCATGCAGTTTCCTCGGGCATGGTTTTTTTTTTTTTCAAATTGTAGCCAGGTGAACAGTTTCTCCTTTTTTTAAACTAGGCATTCTTTGTATTTTCTGTCTCTGGTGCAGCATGTTTTCACTGATGTTCCAGGAGATGCTACAATTTAAATATATATATCTGTATATGGGTTTTGTCAGTGCATAGGGGCAGAAGTAGGCCCTAGTAATTAAGGTGTTAAATACACACCAGCTGGAAGGGGACAGGTTATGTCCTTGCACGAGGTGAGAATTTGGACGATGGGCAAATCTCTGGATAGGGTGATGAAAAATGAACTTGTCGGGAAGGATAAGAACTGAATTGACAAGCAGGGAAGCAGATACAAAAGAATCAACGTTGGAAAACTCATGCAAAGATGCAGTCCAGTCAGCAGGTAGCCCAGCTGTAGGTGTGACCGCTACACGGACAGGAATGACCCAGACATCTGCACTGCAGCTGGCAGTGCTGCTGGTGGGGAGAGCCAGCCTCGTAACCTGCTTCAGTGAATCTGTGCTTCTAGTTGCTCGCACAGTTACTGCAAGAAGAGTTTTGTCTACTGAAGGTGGCTGGATGAGGAATTTTTCGCATTCGGTACCCAACTGGAGCAAGATGAGTAACAAGTAGGGGAGGGAAAGCTGAATAACAATAGCACAGTGGGGAGTTAATCTTTTTATTACAAAACGAAAAGTATCATTTCAGATCAGTACCAAAAATTTTGTCCGATGTATTTTTAAAGCTTTTTTAAACCTTTTTTTTTTTTTTTAAGTAGTGTCTAGTAAATTGTTTTTTCAGCTGAAAGTGTTCACTAAGTTTGACCTCATCTTGTAGATGGTTTCTGACCTGCTGGAACTCAGGTTTTTGGCAAGTTTACTGTTTGTCACAAATATTTCACCCAGCCCTAATTCTTGATCTCCAAGTGAACATTTTGCAGTAATTCATTGCTATTTGTAAGATAACCTACCTTTTTTGTAGTCCGGGAGTCTGAAATGCCACTGACACAATATAGTTAATCACTTTTAAAGCTCTCAAAATTGTTCACTTCCAGGAATTTTCCACTTCAGTAACAAGGCAAAATGTGGGCACCATGCTATTCCCTATGCATTCTTTCTCCCAGAAACTGAATTATCGTGGTTATGAATTACCAACACTGCCAACTTCTGTTATAAAAGCATTTCTTTGAAATTCCTGTATTGTGGATGTTCCAAGTCACTGAGTGTTTTAGCTTTTGATTCGTTTCACAGAAAGTGGTTAAGTTGCTTTTTTATGACATTCCTGCACTCACTCAATGTGCCCATTTGGAGATGAATTTGATGTGTGCAGTATTGTTTATTTGCTCTTCTTCATGCTGATGCTGGTGAGATGGTCTCTACCAAACCAACATGATCGTGTATGTAAGCCCTCTGTTCATCTCCGTTCTCTGAGTGGTCTGTCGGTGCTGCAATAACAGAGGAAACTTTCCCAAGTTAGCCATAAAATTGTTGAGCAAACTGGAGAAACTCTCCACCCAAGTTTCCTTTGTTAGAATCAACATCTCTTTGTATTTTGGACTGAAATTCATCACGACATTCACAGATTATTTGGACTACCAAGCAAAATCTTTTGTTTTTATCTGCCTACATGTTTTAACTCACCCTTGTTATTTTTAGGATTACAGTTGTGCTACTGCCTGTGTAAATAAGAATGCAGAGTACTGCTGCTTTTTTAGTTAAGTTGCATACTGACAGCATAAGGCACCAGCTAACACACAGCTGTGAGGATGCAGTCACTGTGCTCGGTGTGTAGTCACCACATAGTCCACAGAGGCCCATCAGGAGGCCTTGCCTTTACGCTAGCTAAATCAGCGATGTGAAGAAGGTGGTTCTTCTGTTGCATGCTTCAGCCCTCAACGCTTCCTTGGAGCCAGCAACTGCTTCTCAGCATAGGCAAGATGCCAGCCTGCGGCAGCTGCTGATATCTCAGAGGAGGACCCTCAGAGGAGAGGGGCACTGGGAAAGATCAGTGGGGTCTTACAGGAGTTTTAGGGAGTGCAGCTGTGCTGCCGTTCTCATCACAGCTTCCCTCTATGGTTCACTTCTCTCAACCCACAGATCCTCCTGCCTAAAAAGCTGCTTCCTATCCCCATCCCTAGGCTGCTACTCATGCACAAGAATAACGGCTTTATTCCTGTATCAAGCCTTGCTCATTTGTGTGAGCGTCCCTGAGCACCAGGAACTGGGGCAGAGGGGCGTGAAGTTGGAGGTGGACTTTGTTTCTCAGGCATTTGCCTGGACATGACTCTGCTTTCAAGAGTGTAACATTTATGATAGTTAGCAGCCATGCTCTGGGGACTAGAGGGAGACCCCAAATTTGTTCAAACCAAGTTGCTAAAAACACCAACCAACGAACTGGTTGGGCAACAGAGAGCTGCAGGGGCCTGGCACCCTGTATCAGGGCAGTTGTTTGGCTGAATGGTCCTAAGATAGCCCAGGAAGTTCTGCAGCAGGAGAAGATTTAGGACACGTTTGCAAATATATTAGTGGTGGTCTGGTCTCCTACAGGTCTTCCAAATACAAGGGTACACCTCAAAACTGAGTAAGTGCAGAAGCCGGCAGGAAAAGCCTCAAAGGACTGGACAAAGAGCATTGTATTTAACCTACTTGAGGAGTAAGGCAAATGATGTTTCTAAGGTTTAGCCTACAAACCTTTCCTACAAAAAATGCATCTTTAAAGACTCATTGCTTTCAGTGTGTTTATTCACAGACATAAAACCACGTAACTTCAGAGAGAAAAGATTCTAAAACTAGTTAGGCTCAATAATGCCGGTAGATAGCAAGCATCTGCTCAGTTCAGACCGACTTCCATGGTGCCGTTTTATTCCTGAAGCCATGAATGGATTGACCTTGAACTGTGAATTATGCTTTGTAAAACCAGCTTTTTGGTTGAATATTATTACTTTTGGAGAAGCAAGTGTCTTTTCACAGTGCTGTACAGAAGGACAATTGCTAACATTTTAGAACATTTTTTTCTGTAATGCTTTCTTTTTCTTTTTTCTTTATGTTCTAACATCCATCTGTTTTTTTTTTTTTGGTTGTTTTTTTTTTTTTCTGGCATGCTTTAGATCTTCAGCCAGCATTTAGTACATTTATCTCTCTGGATTTATAGTGCTCAAAAATATCCCATTTTTATTGTTCCAAAAATACATTCTTGAATTAGATACATAGTAAGTTCCCTCCTCTAAAAAAGATTGTTCTTTGTTTCCAGTTGCAGTTGTTGGATGTTTTGTTGTTGGGATTAGGGATAAGAGATTTGAGAATTAATGATGCACTTTCATGTGGTGCAACTATTTTAATTTTGCCATGCTCTTTTTTAAGCTAAACTTTTACGATGGTATTTTCTGTTAGCAGCTAGCATTTGACTAAGAGCTCTGATACTAGTGAAACAATGTGATAATGAAACTGAGGAAGCTTGAGGTGTGAGACAAGCTTGTGTGCTCTTGCAGTGCTCAACATATCAGTAGGCATTTTGCAGTTAGTATTACTGAAGAAGGAGCTGAAATCTGATGTTGTGTGGCTAGTACTGGAAATACGTGCCTATATCTTTAGCAAGCATTAAGGAATTAATCAATTCCTTGGGAAAATGCAGGTCTCTGTGTTGTGGTACTGCTGTCCCATTTGCAAAGGGAGATTCTCTGGAGTCTCCTCTTGTGACTGTATGAAAGATTGTTGACTTAGGTGTGTCATTATTCAGAGACGTATAAAACTCTACTTAGAGTTGTAGGGCTGTCTAGTCTGCTTCATTTTCTTAACAAAATGCAGAGTTCATGGACCATGATGATTCTCCTTTAGTTAGGTATTTTATGGAAGTGTGTTCTGCGTATGATAGGTAAGATTTTAAGTTGAAGCAGGCATAGTGAATTGTCGAAATCCTCATTTTGAATGTGATTCTCCTTCCCCGGGAGCTCTAATCTGATCTAGTCTGGGCAGCCTGTTGTTTCATGGGGAGCTTGTAACTTCTGAAGAGTAAATCAAAACAAAAACAAGTCAATTCCTCAATCTGCTGAAACAGAAAAGAGTGCATTGTTTAAGCTGTGAGCCAAAATAGATTCACATGGGTTAAAGAATGAAAAAAAAAAATTGGTCAGGTCTAGAGTTTTAAACAAAGGGCCCACTTGGTTGTATTTTTCACTGTTCTGATGCTTGAGCAAGCAGAAAAATTGCTGATTGTTTTTCCTAAAAGTCTTCACAGCAGTCTACAGTAGGTAGAGCTTTAAAGTTTATACTGGAGATGTTTCTCAAAACAAAACAAAGTCTGGAATAAGCATAATTTGGGGAGCAGGAAGGGACTGCTTAGAGCCTAAATTAAAATCTGAACAACTTTAGTGGGAAATGTGATTTTCTTGCAGAGCCCATCTGGATACATGACTGCAGAGGTGCTGCAGGAGCTGTCATTCGGTCGATTCATATGCCAGACTGCTCGGTATTTCTTGTGGTGCACAGGGAAGAGGCCCAAGTGCCGCCTCCACCTCCATGACATGGGACTGGTGTAGCTATCCTGGACCAGGCGGTGCAGCCCAGGGAAGCACCTGGAACTACTCAGATCTTCAGTTGATGCTTTCCAGTTGTTAATTTTCCCCAAAATCAAGCAGTTCCTACCAAAATTGGCTAAACAGTTCTCATCTAAACTCTCGGTCAGTGGTGCTTCATCCATTTCACCAGGGGTGAGCAGGGGTCTGCCCACTGTGGTCCGCTGTAGTCATTACCACGGGCTTCTTTTCAGCTGCAGAAGAACCACAGTCTCCCAGGGACTGAATGCTGAGAATCACAGGGCATTGGAGAGCAGTCGTTACGTGCTAACTGGGTAGTGGCAGACACTCCTCATGGTTTTATTGCCTTACGTTCTCAGGAAATGGAGGTGTAAGGAGTATTATAATGACAGATACCAGGAGACTTGTCACACGGGGAAGGGAGCTTAAAGGAGGAGATAATGTATCCTGCAAATTAGCCAGCATCTTAATGGAGTCTAGTACAGGAATTTTAATGGTGTAAAAGTCTTACATTTCCCTCTTTGGGTAGGGATTTCCTATTTAATATCCCTTCCATTTATTCTTTGATTGATAAAGCTGTATTAATCCTATTTTATAAATCCCATTAGGAAAAAGATATTTCTCTGTATACTCTCAGGTCTGGCTGACAGTATCTGGGCTGATAATTCAGAGGAGGTGAACCGCTGAGCTTACAGATATTTTTTGCGCGTTGTGCTGTGGCATAAGGAAAGGGGGTCATTTTTTTCTTGCCCCCTGCTAACAGTTGACTGGCATAAGCAAATAAAAGCTTTTATTCTCATCCATTTTCATCTTCCAATTTTCTGTATTTGGCACAGGAGTACAAAGAGCCCCTGGTAAGCCATACTTCATCAATATTGCTCTGCTATCAGCATTATTAGTGGGAAAGGTGAGCTAAATTAAGCAATAGTAAGACTCTTTACTGCCACTGAATTTTCCTCAAGTTGAATTGTGTAGCTGATGGAAATCAGCACAGTTCTGCTGGCTTCAGTCATGCTCATTCATGCCAGCTAAAGAGTAGTTCTTTGTAGCAGCTGCCTTCTCATGTGCCCAGCATGGTTTTACTCCTATCTTAGAGCAATCTCTAGGGTGGTATGAACCCCGCTGCACCTGAGTAAAAAAAAATTTCTTCTAGATAATTAATTAAAGAGTTGCTCAGAGGTTATGCCCCACTGCGCTCTGAAGTTACTTTATGTCAGGGTGACTTATTCCATAGGAACACTTTGTGAGCATGACTGGGCTCCAAAATATTGTGCTGGTGTTCTGGGCACCTCACCAAACTGCTGCATGCCCTGTTGTGCCACCCACACGTGACCTGTTTGCTGATCACTACTGCTCTTGGGTCACACATGCCAGGTGCCACCCTTCCAGCACTGGAGAGCTGCTAGGTTTTGCCTCCTCTGTCTGCACACTCTCGGAGTTACCCAGTCTGGCAAGTAAATGGGGAATCATTTTGCAGCAAGCCCTGTTCTGAATCCAGCCATTATACTTACAGATGACCCCATAGTCATCTGTCCGCGTTCTTGCTCTTCCATGTTTTTGCCCTCTGGGAAGAGGCAAAGAGGAATTGTGGACATCCAGAAACCACAAATCCAGCACCATCCTGGTGCTGGATGCTATTAACCAGGTCTTACTCTGAACTCATCCACAACAGCACAAGAGACTGAGGAGATCAAATCCATGGCTCTTCCCCCAGCTAACTGGCCACTGTACTGAGAGCACTCTGCGTATGACCACACTGCAGAGCAGGCTAAGCTTCGCTGTGTGCGCTCTTAATTTGTTTGGTGTTGCCTGGGGAGGTGTACAGCCGGATTTTCCTTTTATTGCACATGCTGGACACTGCCACATTAAGCAGGATGTTCCCAGTCTGAGTCCTGAGTTGGCTGTGCAGGCTCCAAAGAGTAGCATGCATCAGCGAAAATATTGCCTTTCTTTCCTCTGCCAGTGTGCTAGCATACACTGACAGGACACTTCGTGTGAATTTCCGCCACATAGATGTTGAGCAACGGGCTTCATCTGGATCTACAAGTGCTTGCTGGTCATCAAGATTGATTTGGTACATCATCTCCACCACAGCTAATTCTCTTAGATACTGGATACCTTTCTCCATGGTGGCCCACTTGCCTGGGGAGTACACTATATCGTCTTTGAAAGGATGTCACTCCTTCACAGCTGACAAGAGACGTCTCCAGAGGGTAAAAACTTGATTCCCTTTTCCAATTGCTTTGTCAATGACTGCATCTGTAGCAAGGGATCCTAGCTGCCGGGCTTCCTTGCCTGTCAGCTCCATGGCACTGACCCCATTGTCTCAGCACCGAAGCAACCAGGTGACAATGCGCTCTCCTGGGTGTAGGCTATAGTCTTTTCCTATATCTAACAGTTCAGTAAGGGTTAGGTGTCTGATAGTTAGTGTCTCTTTTATGGTGTCTCCATCTTCCTCCTCCTCACTCTCCCTCTCCTCCTCCCCCCTTCACACTGCACCTCTTTGTGCCAATAATGGCACAATTTCCTCATTNCTACAGGAGCAACCGATACCTGCACAGGTTGTTCCTGTAGCTGAATTGCAGGGCTTGAGGAAGCTGGGTCAGCTGCGGAGGTCGAAGCAACTGCAGGCTCCGAGGCATTCTCATTCCCTTGCGGGTGCCGAGTATGGTTGAATAGGGCTTGACAGGCATAGGCCAGGCCCCAGACAATTTGTGCATCCCCAGAAATGCCGGAGTTACAGCGCCCTTCTCCCAAATACCTGCCTAAACTATCAGGATTCTGCAGGTGTTCAGGAGTAAAGCTCCACGGCACTGGGGGTGCCCACTGCTCTAGACTTTTTCCCACACTCTCCCACACTCCCTGCCACTCATTACTGTCCGGCTTTGGGGCAGATCTCCGACTGATAATAAGAAACATGTTTAGGAGACATGACACTATGAGTATGCTGTTTTGAGCATTCCAAAAGTATTCTAAATTCTCAAGAGAGAGAGGAAGAAAACTGTCAGGAGAGGAAAGCTTGAAGAAAGAGTTAAAGATTTCCTCTCCTGCTTCTCCCATAGACATATTCCCTAGAGTGTGGTTTCCAAGGCTCAGAAAATGCCATGCAGTACCCAGACACCTGATTGGTCTGGACCAGAGATTGTATTGTTGTAAAATAAGAAAATAATCCTAAAAAGAATGTAACCCACTTAAACAAGCTCCAATACATTTTAAGTAATACCATTTGGAACACTAAAGAGTTAACTAATTCCCAGGACAAACCGCTTAATGAGCGAAAAAGCAAACAATTTTGGGCTAAGCTTCATCAGACTGGCACGATGCCTACACTAACAAATTCCCTCCAGTCAGATATGCTACTATGTTAACCCTTCTCACCCCACATTGGGTGCCAAAATCTGTTGTGGTTTAAACCCTCGGTATCTCACAACAGTAGCTCGCTTTCCCCTCCCCCTCTGGAGAGCAAGCTCAGGGCTGCCAGCGCACTGCCAGCGGCCAGTATCAGCGGAGGGAGGAGAGAAGTGAGAGGAAAATAAAAGGTAGAACTCAAGAGTTAAGATAACTATTTTACTAAAGTAGCAAGTAAGTAGATTTGCAGTAAAACCAATTAACTTACAGAAAGGCAAGTTCTCACCCTTGCGCCAGCCCAATCCCCAAGGACCAGAATTACAAAAACATGTGAAGTATGAAACAGACAACTCATTGCAAAGCACATATTACAAGAAGCAAACCTCCTTATCCTCTTGAATGCCTGATACTTATTACAAAACTGCATGGAAGGCACAGTTAAGCATCTTCACAAATGGTTAAGCACGCTTACATGTGGGACTTCAAATACAGAAAGAGCAGTTGAAAAGCTGTTCCTTTCTAAGGCCTGCCTTTTCCTTGGTCAGATACCTAGACTCCTACAGCTCCACCAAACAGCCAGAGCTGCCTTTCTGATCAATAACAGCACCGTGCATCCCACTTGTTTCTTACGGTTTTCATAAGCAGACCTTTCCTTTGCTGTTGCATCAGGTCTGCTGACACATCTTTCCTCATCTCCTTTTTCTTCTGTTTATTCTGATTATGCTGCTAATTAGACACTTACTTCCTGACCTCCGGCCTCTTGACAGCCTCATGCAGCCCCTGTGATGTTAAATGAAAGGAGGCACAGCAGCAATCCAGCTATCAAACCACTGAAATCAACCTCTACAAGCTAGGTGGGCTTCATTAATATTTTTATTCTGAGCAGAGCAGGAAGAAAGGACAAAGAGGGGAGTTATCACACCTAGTCCTTGCCAAGATCACAACAGTGCACTGGAGATGGTACACTGGAACTTAGTGTGACAGAAAAAAAAAAAAAAAAAAAAAAAAAAAAAAAGTATCTTTACAGCCATGGCAACAAAACAAGAGCTTCTTACATTTATTTACAGGATAGTACCTAGTAATGCGACATTCAAAGATGGTAATGTTAACAGCTGCCTAACACCTGGCAAACCCAAAAGTTAAGAGGCAAAAAGTAAAAACTAAAAGAAGCCTGTTCTAAGGAGTTAGTGGAGTTGTTTGTAAAGCCTAAAGATGGTTTAGGGGTGGAAGTCACTGTGGAAGCAAGAGAAGAAATGAAATGAAAAGAGCAGGAGACCAAGAAAAGTAATGATTGTGAGAGCCTGGAAGAGCAGGACTGGAGAAGGGGCTGGGTTTGACTGATTTGCTCATCAGGGAGGAACTCACGAAGAGGTAGCAGGAGCAGGAGCAGTCAATCCAAAAGGAGATGGAAGTCGGGATTTAGCAGCAGTTCATGAAAATCAAAAGCAGACACTGGTCCTGGAGGCCAGGCACCTCCAGAGCTGTTCATTACCATCTTCACCTTTCAGCAGTGCTTCACTGCACCCACTGTAAAGGCTAGTCATGATTTCATTAAACTACAAGGGTATCTTATCTCTGCCTACTGCTTAAGTCTTGCCAGTGCAAGTTCCTTTTTATCTGAGAGTCCAGAAATTATTCACAACCAATGAATATGAATAGCTTCAGATCTACAAAGTGTATCTATCAAAAATATTATGGCTCTTTGTACCGTGTAACTGCATCCTTTTAAAATGGTGGTCACCATTTAGGCAGGAGCACTGTGCAACCTGAAGAAAGGGTATTATGGGATCCATAAAATAATTTGATTCTTGATGAGGAGCACAGGTATTTCTGGCTGGTTTTCATTAGAGACCCTACCAGGCATCCTGGGGAAGAATCCCATAGTCTAGAGGCCTCTGAGGAGTGGGGGATACATATAGCATGGAGAGCATACTTGGAGGAAATCCCTGTCCTCAGTGTAGAAGCAATGACACGGTGAATTAGGAGCTTTGTTTAAACGCATCTACTTCATGGCAGGCACTGGGAGTAAATATGTGGAAGACCTGCTGTTTTATGTAAATCATTCATGTAGATAGACGAAACCTCTGCCTTTTGTTTGAAATGCTCCAGTGTGAACTGTTCTTGACAAAACTGTTAGCAGAGCCCTTTAATAATTGTTTTCTTCCGGAAGAGGAGGACTTTTCTGGGAGCCTTCTTTTCAGACTGATGTCTCCGTTTGCTTGTTGCATGGTGTTTGTTTCTGTAGAAGTGGCTGCACACTCGATGGCTGCAGTCTGTCCTTAATGTTCATCCAATGGATGCTCTTAAGAAGCACCACAATTTGGTGGATTAAAAACTTCACAAAACTCAGTTCACATAGTCACACTAGTGGGGCTAACTTGGCAACTTATTCTCTTTGATTCTCATATGCTGATAGAAATATTTTTAATTTCTTCTTAGTACTGAGGTGAAGTATACCGTTAGCAACAGCTGCTGTATCTTAAAGATGGTAATGGCAAGCACTTGAATAGCACTTCCATTGTCAATGTACTTTACAGGCATTCTGTATTTCTGAATTGAGGTTGAGTTTCTGTCCCTACCAGCACTTTTCAGTGAGATAAATAAATGTTCGATCTGCCATGGCGAAGAGACAAAGCCGGTCACTCCGAATTTTCCGCTGGAACATGGCCATGTTCTGCTGTTCTGTCTTAGTGGTGCAAAGTGGCCCCAAAGGCAGTACAGCCGCTATCATCTCTGCTGGAGGAAATCTTCGGGCTTTGTACAGCCAGGTGCCCAACCTTCTGCCTTCATGCAGAGGGTGAGGCTCCTGCCCACCCCACGCGCTGATCTCTGTGCACCACGCACTGTGTGGGGGCAGCCGGGAGGCTCCTGATGGAAGCAGGGGTTTTGAACTGGTGCAGACATGATCCCCTGGCTCTGGAGAGGGCTGGCGATGTGTGCACATCTCTGAGCAGCGACTGGGCCTTGTGCTGTGAGGAGCCTTTGTCAGACATCCCTTGTCTGGCCCTATGTCAGTGAGTTTCTGGGCCCTTGTGAGGAGGACGTGTTGGTCACAGAAGAGGAAGCCATGGAGTGTGGTGTTCAAATCACATCTCCTGTCACTACCTGGCACCCCGCAGGGCAGCTGATGAGCAAAGTGGTTGAGCAGCTGGGAAACGTCGGGCAGAGCCTGGGCCCCAGGCTGGGAACATCCCTGAGCAACCACGCCTGAGGGAGCAGGCCGTGTCCTGTCGCTGGCACCACTGACAAAACTCCCATTGACCCCGGGAAGAGCAGGAGCGGGCCCAACAGTGTTGACTTCTGATGTCATCGCAGTGGTTTTCTTTGTTCTCCTAATACCCCTTTGTGCTTCTCTCCCCTCCTTTGTATTCTGACTATTCAGATCATTTCTGCGCTCAGGGCCCCCACTTGTAATCAGATTGCGTTTGCTGTGACTCTGCCATACCTCAGGTTGAGGAGCAAGTCACGCTGATCCTTTGCTGTGAGGTTTAATACAAGCCACGAGAGGAGGAGGGAAGCGAGGCTGTGAAGGGAGGAGGAGGGCCGCTGCTGTTCGGCCCTCAGTGCTGCCAAACCATCCCTTGTTTTTCCTGCGGGCTGCCTGTGTGTTCCAACGCGGTCTGAACAAGCTGGGCGCAGCCGGGAGGCTCGCAAGAGGGCAGGGAGAGGGTTAGCTGGGTCTTAGCTAGAAATACTTGTGCGAGTCAGGAAGCAGGCATGGGAGGAAGGAAATTAAGTGAAGACATCTGTGTAGCTTAGCTCCCAGCAGCTCTGCCTGGGGTAGGGGTGGGAGTGCCGAGCCTAAGATGACATAACGTAGTTCGTCTTTCATGGGTTGAAAACAGAGGAAACGGCGAAAGCGAAGCATGGTCTGTGTCACGCATGGTCCAGGCGTACCAAGTACATAATGGAGCAGTGTCTGTGCTTTCTGCTCTGCCTTTCACACCCCAAAATAACTCGTAAAGACAGTGAGCTGAGAAGGATGTGATATGGTCCAAAAACTGATCTTGGACTTTTTTCGCAGACGACTGAGCCAGCGGCCAACTGCTGAAGAATTGGAGCAGAGGAACATTCTGAAACGTAAGTCCTGATACTACTGACATTTAATGTGAAGCCAGATTATAGTTTGCCTTAGTTTAGATATATATTGTGTGAGGTTTTTTTATAAAACATCATCTAGTCTGTATGTGCATCATAAATGCAAGTAAGCGTGCAAGTTTGTAGCAACATTTAGAGCTGTAGAAGCAATTCATCATAATCATAGTCAGTAAATTCACATGAATGAACAGCCCTTGGGAAATAAAACAAACACTGAATCTTTTTTGCAGTTGCTGTTCCAAACAGAGGGTCATTCTGAAAAGCCTTTCTATGCTGCTGTCACACAGATATGAGCATAAGTTAGTAACGCCATTAGAGCATGGCTTGATTAGTTTTCCTAAAGACCTTCACAGCAATCTAAACTTAAGTGGAGCGTTTATTTAGTGCAAAAACTTAACCAGTGTTACTCGGGATAATTCACCCAAAATGTTCCCCTGAAACTCTTCCTTTAAATCAGCCCAAAACTTACTGGTAGATCCTTAAAACATTAAATGATATTTTAAAGAGACAGACTACCATTTAGAGAGCCTGTGCTGAGTTAAGTTACTGGATACATTGCCACCAGTTCCAAGGGAAGCAGGACTGAGTCTTGCACAAATCTTGTAATCTCACGAATGAATAGGAAGAAAGTGACAGTTTCATTATCTAAATTGAAGTGTTTGAATGTTAACAAAAACACAAAGCTGTTTATCTCCTTGTTGCTACTTTGGAAAAAGAAAACAGAAAACAGAAGAAACAAGTTCTTCCTTTTTTACGTTAGTAAATCCTTCATTCTAGGGAAATTTTAAAAATGAATACAGAAAAACGTATTCCTAAATGGTACCTTAAAATACCAATGTCTCCTTAGGTAGGTCCATTACATACCTTCTGTTAGTCAGCCTGCATTGTAGAGAATCATAAAGTGTGGTAGCCAAAGACAAATTCTCTAGAAATTAGCAGCAATTATTGATTAAATACTTTAGAATCAAACTCCTAACATGTTGCTGATAGTGCTAACACTCATCTGTTCATGTTATCATGCATGGCAGACAAAGAGGAAGACACAGACACCACTATCAATGCAAAGAGGAGCAAAGACTGGACAGCAGAGGCAGTGGGGCGAGCCCGAGGCTGCCAGGAAAGCCATTTCTTTGGGGTCAGTCCCCCACTGACAGCCGTGCTCCTGCCATCCATTCCTAGCTCCTGTGCCAGCAGCTGGGGAAGTCAGTCATCAAGGGGACAGAAGCTGGGGAAGCAGTGGCACATCCAGCTGTGATTGCCTTGGGGTGGGGAGTGTCAGAACCGCTGGAGGAGGGGGAACCTGCAACATGACCAATGTTGAGCACAGGCGAGGGGGACAGAAGCCAATTCTCTGGGCAGCTCGTGTTGTCATCCCGGCTCTGGCCGCCAGCGTGAAGCAACGCGTGCCATGCAGCACCTGGCACTGTTACGTGACTAGTGAATACTGCCCTGGCACTGGTGAGGGTGACTGCCAGGGGCTGGGGGAAGGTGGGGGGGTTTCTCAGGCAGCTGCTCTGGTGGTAGTGTTTGAACCAGCATCAGCAGAGAAGCAGCGTCGCCAAAGCTGGGGTCCTTACAGAGACTGGCAAAGGTTGCAGTGTCAAGCCTTGCAGTCATGTAGAGACCAGAAGTGTCTTGTATTTCAAGGGAATTATCCCCAGAGCCACATTGGTTTCCTTCTGAATTGGATAAAGGCTCCTAAATGACACAGATGTGTTTGAAAATATTACTCTGAATCCAGAACTGTACTTTATTTCCAAAATTGAATGTTTGTAGCTTGGTTCCTAAGCACAGATCTGCCCCCAAACATGTCTGTCATGGTACACAAACAACACCATAACTACAGGAAAAAGTAATAGAGTATTTCCGAGGCATCACAATTTTTGGTGAAGCATAGTAGGACAAACAGTTTAAAATAGTTACACAATTTTAAAAATACATAAAAATGCTGCACTCTTAAACAAGTAAATGTAAATAGTGTCTGTTCTGTACAGCATTGCTTTATATCCTTTCCCTAGATTTCTGAGAAAGAGAATTATGATAAATAAATTGGAACCTGGGGAAAAAGAGACATAGGATGCAATAATGAAGACTTTAAATTCTCTGCATAAGCTGGTCAAGCTGTTTCCAAAAGCCCAGTTCACAGCATACACCAAAAAGAAACTCCAGCATGCTCCTAAGTACAGTAAATAGGATTTCCTCTGTGGTTAAAGCTGACGTTTCCTTGATGCAGTTGTCTTATTCAGTACCGTGGTGTTCCTGTGATGTGTAACTGTGTTACTGACAGTTCTGATGGGAAGAAATGAGGCAAAATGCAGATGTGCACGCAGTCTCCGTACATTAAGTGATGACTGCCTAGCTCCATGCTGCTGGGATACTGATGAAATGATTGTCTGTAGTAAATTACAAGGACAAAGAGTCCACAGCGCAAGTCCCACTGCTCGCTGGTAGCAGCAGTAAGTTTGCAGCAGCCACAGCAGAGAAGTACCCAGTGCAGTGACTCTTACTGAAGTCAAAGGCCCACAGTGCAGCGGAGTCCACAGTGCAGAGTTACCATGAAGACTAAGCTACTTTTTTTTGCAGTTAGTACTTGCAGGCCATGTTAGTTTATGAGGAAGGATGACCTGGATCCCCCAGGACTGATGGGTAGATGGGCTGTGATGGTCTCGGACTGTACTGGGAGACATTTCACACCAGCACAGAAATCAGGCCTGAAAAGTGTGACCGCACGCACCCCTAGAGAAACAGAGCATCTCCTGAGCACATAAAAGAAATCAACATTTCTGTGCCTTCACACAATCAGCACAGCTTAGTTAAAATAAAAGTTCCAGAGGAGAATGTATTCCTAATTCCCAGCTTGTACCTGACCGAGGTTTTCAGCCTGCCTGGCTGTCTCTGAAGGTGGGTGAATGGGCTGAGAGGCGAGGAGAAAGGACGGGCATTGTGTGCCAAGTACAAAATGAACCACCTTGACTCAGTGTTACACAGATCTCCTCAGCTGCCTTCAGTTCTGCCCAGGCACCATGTGGGCTTTATTTAGCATGCTCTCTGGGTTAATCTTAGAAGGATTTTATTAGTGGCCCTGCTTCTGTGAGTGGCTCTTTGCAATGCTGGCTCCTCCAAATTTGAGACACAAAGGGAAGAACAAAACTGCTGGAAGAGCAATTGCTAGAAGAGAATCCAGCCCAGCAGGGAGAGGAACCACGGAAAGAGAAAAGCATGTGTAACAATGTAGGTATTCCAGTTACCATTTGAAAACCCATTTGTAAGCCCATGCTGTCTTCTGATCTTTTTTCTCCATTATCAGTTTCCTTTCTCCAGAAAATGCAAGCAGTATTTTGGGGAAAATGACATTTAAAGATAGCAGGCATATCATAAACCATCAAGCCATTGACAGGCTCTCTGTCCACTTTGGTGGAGGGTTCCCAGTCCTGCTGAAGTCAGTGGGCAATCACTTTGGAGGGCTTCTCTGTTGCCCTGAGCAGCAATAAAAACGGCTTCCAGCCCAGACCTCCTCACTTGCTGTGTGACTTTGCCCACGTGGTCTCGGAACTTTAGGCTGTATTTTGCTACTGCCACTCTGCCAGAGGTGCCAGCTTCTCTTGGATTTAATTTAGTCCAAAGCTGAGCTATTTAGCGTAAGCCACCTACTGCAGAGTGGCCTTGGAGGTCCATGTTTTACCTGCAGAGTTATTCCTGCCCGAGATAGTCCTGTCTGAAAACCAAATCACACAAGGGGCACAGAGTACTTGTAGCTGAGGGCTGTTTGCTTTTCTTTGGGCTTGATTTGAGTCAGCTGCAATTCAGACATCAACAAAACTGTGAATACAGATCCTAACTGATTGAGGAGCTGAGTACCTAGAAACCTGTGACTTTAGTGACTTTCAGTAAAGTTCAGTGTGAAGACGTGCTCCTAAATGGAAGAAATGGTGGTGTAGTCAGATCTTATTGCCCTCTTGAATGGTAATGGTTGAGGCTTGCCCTGGTAGGAATTTGTAGCATGTGATCTTTTGGCTTCATGTTGAAAGTGGATTCCCCTAGGATGAGTTTTCACACTCAGTACGATGCTGTGGAGGCTGATGGAGGAAGGAAGGACACTCTCTCCTTTTTCTGCTCAAGTCATGGGAAGTTGCAGATTTAGCCTAACATCCCTACTCTGACTTTTCTTTGTATTCTCATTCTGTAGAGGAGAAAAAAAAAAAGCATGTGTTTCTTTTCCAACAGCTGACCTCTCAGAATCCAGCTGTATCATAGGTGAAGTCCCTGAGGCCTCTGGGCCTGTGGGCAGCGCGCTGATGGCTCCTGAAGGGCTGTCTCGTTGCCTGGCCCGCTGACAGAGCGGCACACGTGAAGAGTGCCAGCACGGTGAAAGGAAGGTTGATGTTCTGTGGAGGGTGTGTAGGAGCACAATAGCTATGGGTCAGGGAGGATCAGCAGCCTCAGAGGGGCATGCTGTGTGTCAGAGGGGTCCTGAAGCGTTAATGTACTGATGGAGAGGCTTATTTGTTGCATACTGTGCAGCCTGAGATTCTTGTAAATCTCTTACAGCCCGGAACGAGCAAGAGGAGCAGGAGGAAAAACGAGAGATAAAGAGAAGATTAACACGTAAGGTGAGGAGCAGCTTTGATCCTACTGTGGCACCACCATAACTTCCTCCTGACTGCACGGTTGTTTGCCCTTTTTCTTTTCCACAGCACCATTTTCAAAAGCTGGGTGAGAAACCAGTCTTGAAAGAAATCTTTTAAAAGACATCACCTCTGTGACAGGGTGCAAGTCCACAAATGGTAATGGGAAATGCTTTGCAGGCTGTTAACAGTAACATTTTGAAACCAGCCAAAGGAAGGTCTAATCTTTATAACAGGAGGAGCTTTGAACAGTGAAGGATGCACTGCCTAGCATGAGCCTAACTCTGCTCTCTGTAAATGTAATGGCTTCCAAAGCCATCACAACGAGAGAACAAAGTAAAATGTTGTTGATTGCATTTGAAAATTCCACCTTATAAAGCATTAAACTTGGAAATAGACTTTATCTGGAAGGGGAGATTGTCACTTGAGGCATTTCAACTAAACAGAGACACTTGGAAAATGGTGTGTAGTGCAGAAAACAACCTTGTATCGCCAGGGAGGGACTAAGTAAACAGCACAGTCTGGCTTTGGTTTCCTTCCCATTTGAAAGTCATTTGCTCTTAAAACTGAAGAATAGCAATTTCAGATTACACGTTCGGTTTCTCAGCTGGTGTAAATGTCTACAGGTGCCCCAATATACAAAGCCAACAGTCTATCCTGTTACTGCAGGTGAACTTTATTTCACCACTCACTTCTATTTCCCACCTATGGAGCTGCAGAAAGTCCCCTAAAAACTTGTGGGGCAGCGCCAATCCTGCTGTATGCTTTTAGATGACTCAGTCTTTTTGGCCTATGTGAGTGCAAGCTTTTATGGTTTAAATAATGACAAGGAAAGGCCTGTGAATATATATGCAAAGCTTACATTCAGCTGGATTGTTTTCTTTCATGCTTAAAAATCTCAGACTATTCTCAACACACGTAAATCAGCCAAGTTCTCTGTCACCAACTGGGTGATACTGCTTTTGTCTGCAGGAACAAAGACTGTGGCCCAGAGAGCTATAATATTATTTTTAAAACACTTAAATTCCTGACAGCAGTGGCAGGAATGTTCTGACATCCCCTCACAGCACTGTCTGAAAGAAAAGAACCTGACTGCACTGCAGAGATTTCGTGGGACTTAAGCTCTGCGCAAAGGCTAGAAGTGCAGTTTTACCAGTTCCTCAGTTTCCCTGTACGCTGCAGAGTGAACATGTACAGGAACCCATCCCAAAGCCTCGTGCCACCCAAAGAACAGCCGTAGGACATAAAAAGCAAAGCTACCCATGCCTCATCTGCTGCCTCAGAAGCGAGGGCTGCACTACCACCGTACAGTTCCCATCCTCTGCTGTTTTGCAGGAAAGGTACACAGCAGATGAACTGCCTGTTGCAGATGGAGGCCACAGCTACATGCTAAACAAAACCGACAGCGCTGCTGCAGCGCTGCCACATGGCTGCTCCCTGAAATCTGAGCAGATCTCTGTGAGGTTTTTTTCCGCTTTGTCTTGTTTGAACTTTTAAGTAGGAACAGGTCAGTCCATGCCCCTGGCAGTCTGCTCGTCAATGTTCATGCCCACACCCCAGGTCACATCCCTTTTAGCCTTTTTTTGGCTTTTTACCAAATCTTTTCTTTCCCCCCAGCATGTTTGTGAGGTTCGCAGCAGCATGGCGTAGCATTGTTCGATTCTGCTTCCTTCTTCAGCTGCTGTCAGTTGTTCTAGTGACACATCATTATTTTAATGGGAGAACCAGGGGCCTGGTCTAACAACAAATGTTGTTCTCACCTGCCAAATCTGCCGTCACAGAAGCTCAGTAATCTCTAAAGGCAAGAAGTGAACAAAGTGTGCAAGTGGCTAGGTAACAGCTAGAAATGCCAAGTACCAAATGGATCCTGCAAAAATTGCCATTATTCCCCAGTTCTGTCTTTTGTGAGTATGTCCCAGATGTGTCATGTCTGCAGCAGAGCGGCAGGCTCCTTCTGTCGGTTGGTACTGAAGTCTTCGTACCAAAGGATTTTAAACCTCAGATCAAGTGGAAATTTAATTGAGCACGTCAAGTGCTTTGCCCAGCAGGCCTCTCTGCTTGCTCTGAGTTTTCATGCAGGAACATGCCCACGGGGTGAATTCAACATAAGGAAAACATGCCACATTGCCTTCTTGTATCCAGGTGTGGTTGGTAATGAGAAGGACGGGGTTCTGCAGAAGCCACTGGAAAAGAATTTGACCTTGCACTGTAGATACTGCTACTGTTCCCAATTTCCAGTGGCGTCATTCCAACTCCAAGGGCACAACCCACTTCCTCATCCATTAAAAAGCTGTTCCTAACATTCCTTCAGCAATCACACTTTGTTACGGCGTGATGATGATAAGTTGTAACATGGCATGCTGTAATAACTAGGATTACCTCGCTAGGTCTAGGTGTCTTATTAAAGTCTGCAATAAATATCCAGTTGAATTCATCATCTGGACAGGCAATTTCTAAAAAAACTTCTAAAAAAAGAAGTCAGGGAACCTATAGCAAGCTGCCCTTTAAGCACTTTTCCTCCTCTCAGACTCCTCTAACCCCAAATTAACTGGGGATAGGGAATAGCTGATGTTCAGAGATTAAAAAGGAGGCAAGTGCTGCCTGGGACAGTTTCTCAGTAATTTTTTTCCCTCCTGGCTGAGGAGGAGCAGATGAAGCCTATTTGCCTTCCACCTGAGTGCCTGTGGATGGGTTCTGCACATCCCTTGGGGTCCCAGTGGCAGCTTTGGGCACCTGGACTTGTGTCGTTTGGGTGGAGGGACATAAATAGGAGGGGATTCCTCTGAGGAGTGGTCTCAGCCACTCCACAAGCCCCTTCCAGGAGTGCGAACGTGCAGAGGTCCTCTGGGAGAAGTGCTGCATCCAATTTCCTTCCACAAAGAGATCAGGGCCCCTAGAAAACACAACTAAGAATTTATCCTCTTAGCTGTGGTGAGTTTGGCCCAGCACCAAGGCAATTAACATGAGCCTGAACTCCCCCTGAGGTTTTCCATTACAGAGATAAGTCGTAGCCTGGATGAACAGAAGATGTTACAAACTGCTTGCAAGGAGGAATAAAACTCTTCTTTTCCTACCTTCTCCCGGACTGCATCATGCTCCATGTTCACCAGAGCTGCTCACTGCTTCCTATCCCCCGCTGTCAGTAGCTGGTCTTACACTGAGGTCTAGCTCCAGAACTGAAAATCTTGTAGGAGTAGGAACAACTAAGTGAAAAGGTGTGGCTGTTCTTAAAATCCATGCAACAGTCTGAAGTCACTGCTCGCATTAAATTCCTGCCCCAGTACAACTTTAAGCCTCTGATCACTGGAGAGCAAGCTGGAGCCTCCCTGGGAGGTGTCTTGCTGTTAAATCTCTTCTTTAATTGACCTCCGCTGGCTTGCATCAGCACAGGGTGTTTGAAATAATGAACCCTTGAGAGATGTGTGACTAGTCACAGGGAGGTGAGAGGAAGGGGGAAAGAAGGTCAGAAAACAGTGAAGGTTAGCTGCTAATTTGGATAAACAGCATTTATGGTCAAAGAGGGAAAAGAGCTTCAGGGCATTTTCATCACATCTTGCTCCTATGTCTTAGCAGAAAAGGGGGGAGCAAAGGGGAGAGGGAGTTGTGAGTACTGCTAGTTAGGATCTGTAATGTTTCACTTTGGCTTCTTCCATAACTAACAACCACAACATTTTAATGAGGTAGCAAAGCAGGCAAGGAAGTGAAGAGGCAACAAGCTTTACTGTGTCTGAAGGAGAGCAAACTCAGCTCTTCACATTTGACTAAATCCCAAGAGCACACTGGCAATATTTGACCTCCCTCCACTGTACCAGGTGACAGTGCTTTAATTTCTTTCATTCCCCATGCTGAGAACACGTGGTTTGGTGTTAAAACTTCCCTTGCAAATTGGCGTAGTATCAAAGCTTGTAATGTGCACGTATTTGTCTCCAGTGTATACAGAAGACTTGACCCTCAGCAGTTTCTGCCCACATCCACACTCAAATGATGCGGTGTCTGGCCGTAAAGTTGTCCTTCTCCCTCAACTCACAAATCTTCACAACTAGATAAACAGAAATGGATATGCCCAGGTGGCACACCCAGAAAAAGACAAGACACACACATGCACATCCCTCTGATTTAAACAGAAGAAAAAAAAACAACCCTTTGTCATATTAAAAAAAATGCCAGTCCTCGTGCCATATTTATAAGAAAACTTCTGCCCTAAAATACCTCCCACAAGTACCCCTGAACATTTTCCAGCTTTCCAAGAGTTTATAAAGCCTGGCAGAATTTGTAGGGAGCCAAGGGCTGAGCTCAGAGAGCAAGATCCCTCTCTCCCTGCTTGGAGCACCACCTCCTTGTGTAGGCAATTGCATCGTGTCCTTGAACGTGTCCTTTCCCTGTAACTTTCAGACGTTCCCTGTTCTTGCTGTCTGATGGAAGCAGAGCTCATTTTCAGGTGTGGTCCATGAAGGACTGTGTCGCATTAAGCACTTTTACCCAAGAGACCATAACTCACAGGTCATAAAAATAATCTCCAAGGTGAGATCTCAGGTGAGCTGCGCCCTTACCATGAACTGACGCAGAACGGACACGTGCAGAGCGTTCTGCAGAGCTGCCTGCCCTGCTCTTGTGCTCTTAAGGTTTAAGGGTGCTCTGCGTAGTCCAGACATGGAGACACCATAGTGCTTAGCAGCTCATGAGAAGTCTCTGCGATGGCACAACAAAGAGGCAGGGCAGTTTGTTAACGGTGCAGATAATGTAGCTTTTAGCATTAGATTTAAGAATTGTCCTTTTCTTTCTGTTTAATATGATCAGATCTGCACTTTGGCTTAATGCATTGAATATTTCTGTGCGTGTGTGTTTATGTATGTAAATATATGTAGATTTATGGCTGTGCATTAGCTCTGTGGTATAAGCTGTGGGTTTCAGGACTGTTTTCCACAGCCAGAGCACTGGCACAGGACGCAGTGCATCTGATTTCTCCTCAGAGCTCTGCCGCAGGGCCCACCCTGCGCTGGCTGCTCTGTCCCTCAGCTGCCCCAGCTGCTCGGTGGGGACAGGACACAAACTGCCGCTGTGGTGGGGTGTAACCGCGTGCGCTGTTCTGCGCTCCCAGTGCGGGGGTGCGGTGAGTTCCAACGCTGTTAAGAGGTGTTGGTGAGGCACCTACCCTGGTTTTGTGTGTCTGTTGACAGGAGAATTTCCCTCAGCTTTGACATTTACTGTAATTTCTGCAATTTTAACCCAGACCCAGTGCACCAAGGAAGTCCAATCAGCTGCTACAGCCACTGGTGCTGCATCGAAGTAAACGCTAATAGTGAATGCACGTTGCCAGCAACAGTTCCACGGCCTCCGCGGTTCTCAGTGCTCTGGTGTTCCTGACACCACCTAGACATCAGCTTGGCACAGCTCATGGCTAAGATGAGCACAAACACGAGAGTCAGCCAGTAAGGGCTGATGGAAGCTGTGAAACAGAGCCAGTCATTTTCTGAAAGGCCTCTTCCAGCTGGAAAAGCTTCTAGGAGTTCCTGTTTCCCTTGCAGCCATTTTAGAAAAAGGATTTCATATTTTGTTGATGTAGTCATACTCCATTTAATAAGACATTTTAGTAAAAAAAAAAAAAAATCCCATCTGAATTTTAAGTAGCATCTAGGCTATGTCCTGAAATGTTAAAAGCTGAAAACTGCATGGATAATATTGGTAATTCACCCTTAATTCAATCTGTTGTGAGGGAAAAAAAAAAAAAAAGAAAAGGGAATGATGGAAGTAAAGATTGAGTCTCACCCCTACCTTTGAAATTTTTGGCTAGTCATAGTGTTATTTCAGTATAATATCTTCTCTATCCCCATAGTCCGGGCATAGGCTTAAAGGAAAAACTGAAAGAAAAATCCTACTGTTCCACCTGAATAATAACTCATCAGTGCTAACCACCTGCTAGCTCCTAGTAGTAGGGCTGCTGGAACAACCCCGCAGGGTGAAATCACTCGAGATGACACTGGCACAGGTTGCCCAGAGAGGCTGTGGCTGCCCCCTCCCTGGAAGCATTCAAGGCCAGGCTGGATGGGGCTCTGAGCAACCTGGTCTGGTGGGAGGTGTCCCTGCCCATGGCAGGGGGGTGGGAACTGGATGCTCTTTAAGGTCCCTTCCAACCCAGACCATTCTATGATTCTATGGTGAGTTGTAGGACAGAGATAAGCTTCGCTCATAGCACAATTGTGGCTATACTCCAGCCATGGTACAACAGCTGTATTTCTTGCTTTTGCTAATTTTGTTACCTGCACTGTGTATTTGGCTTGCAGGTAACTTAGGTGTAGGTATAGAGGCTGCAGGTTGATACCCTTTGGTATCAGGGCCGCAGACTGTAGAAGCAATTTGCTCTGTCCAAAGAGTGAAAAATCACACTTCTAAATCTATACATGTTTCCACCTATTTTATGTGTTGTCTGGCTTTTCTGACATAGCACTCTAGCTCAGAGATAGGTTTCTCTTGTTGTTTAAAAAAAAAAAAAAATTTATGCCTGCTGTGTATGCATTTTGCTTGTAAATAAACAGCCACCCAAATGTAGAGTCTAAGTTCACAAAGGCATGCTCCGTGCTCACCTCAGTATAACCGTGCTCGTTGGCTGACCTGAACACAGATGTCTAAAATGGGGCTTTTCTTGGGAGGCTTTTGGAAGAAATGAGAGGAAGTTTGCAAAGGCTGTGTGACACACACAGGCTGGGTGACAAACAAAGGCAGAGCAGCTCCTCCCATGAAACTTCACGTCTCCCATAGGAGAAGGTGGGTAAGAGAAAATTGTCTAGTTTTAACATCTTTGCAATATTCAGAAGTTTCTAAGTCATTCTTATTCAATCCAGCAAGGAGTTTTTTCCCCTGTTGAATGTAATTTACCTTAAAATGGCTTTGAAGACAATACACGAACCACTGAGCTGCAGCTTGACCAATGTCTGCTGTCCAAGGCAAAGGCATGGTGTGGCAGAGTGTAGAGCTGTGCTCCTTGTTACACTTCCCTTCCATGATTTCTCTCGCTTCTGTGTGTGCAAATGGCTCAGCTGCAGCCAGGAGAGGCAGAACACAGTTCCTGTGCTTCTCAGCAGCTCACGGATGGGGCATTAGTGCAGCCTTGCAGACTCTACATGAGAAGTTTGAACCCACTTTGTGAGTGCTCGGGAGAGTGCTGTGTCAGGAGAGCAGCCCCACTGCCACCTCCAGCAGCAACCCTTTCTTTAAAAAGAGGAGAGGCAACCATCCTCCCAGGATAATCCAGGGACAGTCACACAGGGATTCACATGCAGAGGCAGGAGGGGGTGGCAGAGCAATTTTGCATCAGCACCCAGGTGCTGGAGAGAGGTAGACTTCTTTCTTGTGATCTCGTGAATTTTTCATCCTCCACGTAGCACCCTGGCTGTTTTGAATCTTAATTCTCCCTGGGAGATTAAATGAAAGGAACTGAGATGCTTAATGTGGGAGGTAGGTGGAATTGCACATCAGGATCCAGGATCCTAAATATCTTTGCAGAAAAGTCTCATTGGAGAACACTTATTTCTAATGAGTAGTGATAGCGTGATATACTGTGTAGCTAATTGTTAGCAGGATATGGTTATTTTTCCTGATAATATCACAATTACAGCTGTTTCAGCAGTGGAGGATTAGCAGCTAGTGTACATCCATGTGCACACACACCTGTAGTACCTTCTTCAGAAACAGTTGTGTAACTCCCCTTGGCATTAACCAGCAAGCTGTGCCTCCAAGGAGAACCGATCCCCAAAAGCTGGTATCTGTCCTTGGCTATATAACTGGCTGTGCCAGAGAAGATTTTTGACTGTGGTTGCCATTTTGCTGCAGAAGTTGAAAGAAGTGGCTCTGGGACAGTGAAGAGGCTTTCTTGACATGATACAATCCACCCTTGCAATTTTGTCTTTAGCTTGTAGTACGCAGTGTAAACAGTTAAATATGCTGTGACATAAAATCAGGCTGCAGCATACAGTGAAACGTTCCATGGGCAACAGTCATCATCCTGCCCACCTGTCCCGGAGGTGAGGACAGGTCTGCAGAACACCAGAATGGCAAGGGAAGTTGTGTGTCCTCTATTGCACCTAACTCAGGGCAGGATGCACTCCGTTCCCATGCCTAATTCCCCCCAGGCAGCACTAAGGCACACACAGCAGCTCAGGTACGGGTACTCTGAGGTGGTGGTGTGGTCTCCTCCTGCGCCAGGTGACTTTCTCATGCTACATCCAATTTCTGCCGGGGTGGCCGGCCTCAGCCAGGGATCAGGGGCTCCCGCCGCTGCTGCTTCCCAAACAACAGCGTGCTGCTCCAGCAGCAAGGTGGGATGATAAACATGCTGCTGCAGCAAACAACAGGTTGTCTGTCTCCCAGGTAGCAAGTCTGTGAAGGGCTGACAGAAAGAGCGGTACTGGGGGTGTCTGAACCTTCTTACAATGAGGGCTGTAGTAAAACAGATCCCCAGGCAGCACTCTGCAGGGCAGAGGTGAAGTCCTGATGTCTTTTTGCACTCCTTCCTCAAACCTGCAGCTGAGTCAAAGGCCCACAGTAGA
This sequence comes from Alectura lathami, assembly GCA_013399715.1. Taxonomy (NCBI): domain Eukaryota; kingdom Metazoa; phylum Chordata; class Aves; order Galliformes; family Megapodiidae; genus Alectura; species Alectura lathami. Next base: position 17,062 of record VXAV01007793.1, on the reverse strand, counting down.
GGAGCTGCGTGAGAGGAAGATCCTCATCCGCTTCAGCGACTATGTGGAAGTGGCGGACGCACAGGACTACGACAGGAGGGCAGACAAACCCTGGACACGGCTCACAGCTGCCGACAAAGTAAGTGGAGCGACCTGGGGAGAGCCGTGATCTGCACAGCTGGAGCGTGTCGTGGCAAACAGCACCCCTCGGGTCCCACAGCCACTGGGAGAAAACACCTGAGCATGCCCAGTTTCCTCCCAGTTCACAAGATTTGTGGTTTGAGTTACAAATCTTTGGCAGGAGGGCTCCTGTATGTGTGGAAACTTAGCAGCATTACACCATTTAAAGAGAGAAGGGAATTTCAGGCCCTTTGAGGAAAAGTCTTGATGGCAGCCCTTTGTTATTGATTCATTGATTTTGGTTTCGCCACATCATCCTGCTAGCTGAGAGCACCTGCAAGCCATTTTCCACAAGACAGACCTAACAGAGCGGTGTGACAGCAGCACTTGCCAGGACTGAGAAGGCCTGGGCGCAAAATGCCAGCAGATCCAGCTGGCAAAGGCAGCTCCACCCCGCCAAGGCCAGGTGACTCCTCTGTAGGGGGTAAAGACAGGCGTGTTTGCTCAGGATACCTGTACATCCCACAGAGTACTGTAAGCAGAAGTCTCACGAGCCCTGCAGATGAAGAACAGCTGCATATTTGGTGCTGAGTGCGCTGTCCTCTGAGCAGCAGCTGCAGCTTCACGAAGTAGCATCTCTGGTGCTGGCAGTGGTAGCAGAGGGGTTAAATTGCTGGCAAATGGTAGAAGTCGCATCCTGAGAGTCTTGATGGTGCCTCGGGAAGAAGATTTAAATGCTCTGTGGCAGCCGTAGGAAAAGAGGACTCTGACCCTGGTAGGTGACTGCTGTGCTTTACAGCCACTCTGTGATGCCCGTGTAATTTTAAAGATGTTCAGGTACCTGCATTCAAGCCCTGTATGGGTCTTTGCTGAGGGCCTCACGCAGCGAGGGAGACCAGGCCACGATGTCCAGTGTTTGAGAAAGGAACAGGAATCCTGGCCACATCTGTAGTGCTCTCGGTTTTCTTTGCAGAGGAAAGGACAGACAGTTATTTAACTTGTTTAATTGTGTACTTTTGTAGCCACTGTTTCCTTCCTAAATTTCAGTTTAGCTTTCAGATGAGTTAATCTGGTATAAACTGATTGGAATTTAAAAAAAATTAAATCTTCCTCTGGACTGTCCGCAGACCATAATGTACTGGGTTAAATCAGCTTTTCCTATTCTGCCTCACCACATTGGACAAGATTTTAATCAACTGACTTAGCCAATCTGTCAGTTACATTCTCCTAACTGGTGGAAGACGGAGGGAATAAGTTTCCTACCAGTTCTGCTGTCTTTGAGAGATCTTTGCCTAGGATGAAGGGTGTGGAGATATTTCATCAGGGAAAACAGATTTGATGTCCAGAGAGGTCCTTCCACATCCTGTGTCTGTGAAAAGAACAATTACCGAGTATCTCTATTACACGTAGCCTGGTAAAGCATTCCGTTTGAAGGAGAGATACTTTGAGGTCACTTTTTCTTCTTTATAATGCGTGTGCAAGGCCAATACACAGATCAAAGGGCTCATGTTCTTCAAATGAACCTTTTCTCAGCAAAGCAGAAGGAAAAAATGCTTGTCAGATCAAGGCCCGTTACTGCATGAGGAAGCAGATATACATTCTTCTTTCATGTCTGGGTCATCTGGGCAGTATTCGGATTTCTGCCACTCAGATCACCCCCTTTTCCCCACCACCGTGTCCTCTTTTGCAAAAAAAAAAAAAAAAATAGCCAGACAAATTGGAACTAACTCTAAAAAGCCTGACAAAGCTGCAACATCCTATAATAGATTATTTTCTTCTGAAGTTCTGATTCAATCACTGCCTTCATTGGTCAGCACAGACTAGATTTATTTCAGAAATAGATTTTAGTAATGGGCTTTTCTGTTTCTTGGTAAATCTTGCTCTGTGTGCTGGCTGTGGGGAGCTGTGTTCAGTCTGGCTTCATTGCTGCCAGGTCTGACTGCTGGAGGAGTAAGAAGGGCACTTCTCTGTCTCCCCAGCAGCAGAGGGATGGGCGGGTGGGGGGGGGGCGGGGAAGATTCCAGCCCTGTGACCTCCTGCACAGTCACTTGAGCAGCAAATTGGTCTGCTGAAGGTGGGCGCTTGAGCTCCTGCAGAACCATCGCTCTGCCCTGAGAGATGGAGGCAGAGCCCGACAGACGTTGCTGAAGATAATAAAAAGCAAAGCTGTGTGGGAAGAGCACAAGGGGCCCTTTCTGTAGATCCCACTCCCAAGATGTGTCACGCAGGGCTTGTCCAGGCAAAGGTCGTTGGTGACTGGATCAGTGGCTGTTGCAGAAGCCCTGTTTTGGGCTCATGCTCTTTATACTGGCTTAGATTTCCTTAACCAAGAAAAATTCCTGATAGACACAAGTACCAGTGACTGGCATGGCCACTTCCAGCCTCTGATGCGCCCAGCAGTGGCACGGACCTGGGGCCCGTGGGCGCACTTGGCCTCAGCAGCGCCTGGCACGTCCCCTCCGTACGCTGAGGGCGAGGCCCACTGGTGAGCTACAAATGCCACGGGGCTGTCAGAAGCCTGCAGCGTGGGGAGCCAGTTCTGCTGAGTGCCCTCTCCACCAAGAAGCTGAGTCCCTCCAAGTCAGCCCTTCTTTTTCTTCTTCAGTATTCCCCTTCCTGTCAGTCATCCCTCATTTTCTTTTCCCCCATGGACAAACCGCAGAGGCTGTGGGTAACTGGTGCTCCTGCTGAAGCTGAATATGACTAGCAGAGCTCTGAGGAGCTCTGGTGCATGCTTTTTTCTCATGCTCGCGTAAATTTGGAGTTTGTACATGAAAGTGTTTACATAATAAACCCAAACTGGGTTTTGTATCTGCCTTGTCTACATTTACAAATGGATCCATTCCACTGAAGCATTTATCTCTTCCCTTTATGCAATGTACAATGTTTAACTTTCAGTATTCAGTATTTTTTGTTTTCGTCTTTCTCTCTGATGTTATCTCTTTGCTTCACTTTTAATACATTGTTTTGAAAACAAGGTGAACTTATTTTAATCTCTGTCCTTTATACATTTATGAGTGTATTTGTCCTTTGCAGGCAGCCATTCGAAAAGAGCTTAATGAGTTTAAAAGCACTGAAATGGAAGTTCATGAATTAAGTAGGCATCTAACAAGGTAAGTTGGGATCTTTTTTTCAAGGCTCACAATGAATACTGCTGTTTTCTAAAAATTAAAAACCAGCAGCCATTTCTTGAGCACCCTATGAACTCGAGACCCCATTTAGAATTATAGGCTGTCAACAGAGCTCACACTGATGAGCTTGTGCTGCCCTGTTACATGGCTGTAGGCAGGCACATGCCATCGGCCGTGTAATAAATTGTACCCTTTTGTTTCAAATCATCATGCTCTAGTGTATGTCAAGGTCTGCTGCAATCAAGAGTAAACAGTGCTGAAGAGCAGGACAGGGAACTCTTGTAGAGCAAGTACACCGGAAGGGATGAATGAGCACAAATCTCTCAGCACTGTCCTCTGCATCTTGCCCTAGGCCACACAGAAGGGAAATAGCGAGACTGGCATTGTAAGAAAGGCAATAATACTTTTATGCTTTTAGGCATTTTTGGTTGAAAAGGTACAGACAATGAATGACCCAAACCAGCAGCTCTCCCCTCCAACAAGCAAGGGCCATGGCACGCTGGTGGGTCAGGACACCTCCCCTAACAGCCTGTGCCACGCCACTCGGGTTTTGGTTCTGGGATGAGCTGAACTCCTGGACACCCAGCTGAAGTCAGGCCTCTGCAAGTCAGCAGTAACTCACGCTTATGGATGTGCACTAAAGACAAGCACTGCGTATTCAAGACAAGTGACAGTGAGAACTTGTGCAAAACTGGAGCTACCCTGTGTTAATACATTCATCAGTAGGTGGTGCTCAGAAAAAATGCAGTTAATACTTTAAGAAAAATACAGAAAAGCTTAAGGTGAAATTTTGTATTAGGGGCCTTTTCCATGTATAAATTAAGAATTATTTGTTAAAATTCACCACCTGCATTATGCACATATCCCCTTGCAGAAACAATACATGTTCCGCTTCCTATCGCGTGCCAGGGTGATGCATTGGGGTTTGTAATGATGAAGTACTGCTAGAGACGAGTGAGCTGCCTTTGAGCCACGAGGTCTGGATAAGCTTTGGGGTGTGCAGTGGGCCTGGATCTGGTGGCCCAGGTGACTGAGGCTTTGAGGGACTTCTGGCTCCCTAAGTCCATCCTGCAGGAGAGGAGTGTCAGTGACTGACTTACAAAGGATGAGGCTGTCTAAAAGGGGGTGTTGCTACAAGGAGTTGAGCTCTAATGCGTTTTAGCGTCCCGCAGTATTAGAGACTGGTTCAGTTTTCCAGGAAGTAACTCCATCTGCTGGCTTTTGCAGGTTTCTGGGCAGTATTTTGCTGCTTTTCCACTGCTGGGGTGAGCAGTCACCTGAGTCAAACTGAGATATTCTCAGTTCGTATTCGACAGCTACCACATGGCTTTGACCCATTCAAGCCTGGGTCAGGCATACTCACAGCTAGAGCTAATACAAGAGAAATTGGGGTAAGGGTTTGGCTGAAGTTCAGCAGGACCTACTGGTTTGATGAGTAGCCTCAGGAAATACGCACTTGAAGGAAGCTGGCTTAAACAAAGGAGAGTAATTCCCTTAAACAAACTTAGATAAATCACCATTATAAAATCATTAGTGAGGTAATGAGCTATTCATGTCATTAAGCAGTGGCACGAGCTGGGCAGAGTGAGAGTGTTGCTTTCCTAGTGGGGCAGATTAATTAATTCAAAAAAAAAAAAAATTCAAAAACAAAATTGAAAAATCAAATCTCAAGAAATACAGCTGACAAACAAAGCCTCCGGCCCACGTGCACTTGCAGAAGGGTGGCTGTTTTAGCCCTGCTTGTCTCTTTATCCGCAGACATTAAGGAACAATACCTGAACTGTACGTAAGTCATCTTTCTGGCTGAAAAGCATAAGGTTTGTCGAAACCAAGCACCTGTTTTGGAGTCAGGCATGGTGTGGCATGAAGCAGGACTAGCTCATCTGGAATGACTCACACTTGGACCTAGTGGGGTGGGCCTGGTGGCCCTGAAGCTTCTCAGTATTTCTGGTAGATTTTGGTGCTAACTGCTGCCTGTGAGCTGTGAGTCTGGTGAGCACCAAGGAAGTTTCCACGTCTGGGTCCGCAGTGCCAGCATGGCTGCTGTCAGTGCTGCAGGAATCCAGCTGGCTAATTTTGTCAGCAATCAGATGATGTGAAAATATTACCTTACTACTTCTCTTTTTTTTTTTTCCCCTTGCATTTTAGGTTTCACAGACCGTAGCAGTTTGATTCTACCTGACTACTATGCCGTCTTCAGAACATAACTAAAAGGAACCATAAGTGCTGGTATTATTCAGTTCCCTGTTACGTACAATGTAAATCTTATGAACTGCCTTTTTAAATAAAAAGAAGAGTAGATAAATATTTAAAAAAAAAAAAAAAAGAAAATTGTATTTACATGTGATGAGTACTGCAGCATCATCAGACCTGCTGGTTCAAGCTTCAGTAACAGAAAATACCCCTGGTGGGAATCGTGCCAAGACTTGGCATCTATGTATAAGACTTTCCTGGCATGTGGATTTGCCATACAGGTTCAAGCCCAGCTCGTGGGGCATCCATTAATTCGACTTCAGGTACCCCTCATCCTGACAAGCCTCTGTCATCAACTATCAACTCGAGAGAGCCCTGAGGTGTTCAGGGAAGCACTGGCCTGGGTGAAGCCTCCAGCAGACCCGCACCTATGGCACTAAAGCACTTCCGTGTACCAAACACTCCTTTCAGTCTGCAAGCACCTTATGAGGACAGTGAAGGAGCAGAACTTCTCTGCGGGCCACCCCATCTGCAAACATCATCTGACTAGAAACTGTTTGCTTTCCCTGGAAAAGTTTATGGCAGTGGTCAGCTCACAAGAAGAAAAAAAGGCATCACCTGTAAAGAACAGGACTCCCTTCTGAAAGCTGTTCATTTTTCATCTCTTTCAAGTGTAATTTTCTAAATCTGGGTACAAAGCCAGCAGCAGTAAGCTACAAGAACGCTGAGGACAAACAAGCAAAACCCTGCTCTTCATGGTCACTGCATGGCATTCGCTCAGCTTGCAGTTTGTTTTTATGCTCAAGCCTCAGGATTGTGAGGGCCCACGCACCTCCAGCAGCGAGAAATGCTGGGCTCACCACCCGTGCTGCAGAGGGCACATGACAGGAGGAACTGGGGGCTGGATATGGGACAGCTGCCCTCCCTGTGCCAGGTGTTTAAAGAACTGATCCTAAACGTGTACTGAGGGAAGAACGACGGTGCGTTACCTGCCCTAACAAAGGAAGCTTGTTGCACTGGTTCAGATGGTGGGACCCGTCACTGGTGCCTACAGCTGAGGCATAAGGACAGAAATCCAGGGGTGTTCTGGTTTTGTTTTTATTATAGTGGTTTAACACACAAACTGACCCAGTAGGGCTCAGAGCTGGACACTCTGGGCCTGGTTAATGCTAAGCAAGTATGCAAATAGTCTCACTGAACTCAAGACCGGGTCTCACAGGCTTAACCGAAGCTGAACACACTGAAGTGCTTTTCTGAACTTAGGCCAGCACCTTCCAGATGCAAGTCCTTACCCTATGTCATGCCAACAAGCATGGACAAACATCTAGGAGTCCTTTCCAGCTCTTACAAGAAACTAGCGTGCCATGTCTTGGGTCAGTGATCCAAAGCACAGTAGCGACAATAGCGAGAAGTTCCAGATTATTACTCCAGGACACCTTTTTACTTCAGTAATAGCTATTTTGCTTAGAATATTTAAGCAGAGAGGCCAAAGTTGTTTTTTGGTTTTCTGTTTTTGTTTGTTTGTTTGTTTTTGCTAGAGCATTGTTATTTCTGTTATTTTATTTTTCCTGTCTTCCATCCCCTACCCACTCCTCTGTGCGCCCTCTCTGTTGCCATGCTAACATTGCCCTTCACTGACTGCATGAGCATTTTCTGGACAATGCTGCATAATGCCAAGCACTCCTGCCTCACCTCAGGCCTCAGCCTCATTTCTCTGGTCATGAAAGAACCTGCACGTAGCCCATGGAGTCGTACTCAGCCTGCCCAGGGGACTTACAGGCTCCATTTATGCTCAGCAGTGGCACTAAATACCTCACAGATGTGCTCCACTGGAGATCAGCGGCAGCATCTCATTCTCATCTGTGGCCATCCGTGCACCACTGTGGGCTGTTAGCAGTGAAACAACAATTGGCTGCTGTAGGATGGGAGATGCTACTGAGGAAAGTAAAAAAAAGAAAAAAAAAATAAAAATAAAGGCTACTTTCTGGTGCCTCATTTTTGAGGCAGCATGCCTCTGATGTGATGTTAGTCCCAACCCAAATTTCCAACTAAACACAGTGATCCCTGTGTTTCCAGCACACAGCTGTGTTAGGTGCACGTTTGTCAGTAGTGAGAGCCTTTAATGTGAGATGTTACCAGCTCGGTGCAGCAAAGGTAGCCAGAAATACACTGCTGTGAAAAGCTGGGGTTCATGGGTTTTAGACTTATTCACATGTACATGTAACAAGACTGCATCACAGGCTTTAAAAAGGGACAGCAAAACTCTAGGCTTTTGACCACACACACTGCAACGAGCCCTCCTGTTCCCAGTATAGAGCCAGCACTGCCCTGGCTTTGTTAGCTTAGGGGTTCAGTGTGAAAGGGAAGGAGAGCACTTAAGGCAGTGACAGAAATCACAGGATGCAGTAGGCTGGTGGGAAGACAAAGAGTGAGATTTCAAAAAAAAATTAAATTAAAATGAAGAGGAAAGAGGTAGAAGTAGCAGGGTGGTGTCAGTGCTAGAGCCTACAGGGGAATGGATAGTCTGTGGGCTACAGTCCCTCACAGTGCCCACCTCTGTCACCCTGGCAGCCTAAATAAACCCTTCTGCGGTGGCTGAGGTGTGTACAGCCAAGTCCCAGGTAAATGCCGATTGTTCCCCAGAACCCCTGCCTTTGGCTGATAGGCCCAAGGTGGGACCCTGCTGATCTCTTTGCAAGCTGTCCAGCTCTGGTTGGCCCAGGATTCACGCTGCCCCAGGGCAACGCTTTTTTTTTTTTTTTTTTCTTTTAAATGATGTTAACTCCTAACTGTCTGAGCAGACACCAGGACATTGTGGAAGAACTGCCATATTTCTCCCAAATTCAAGTATAGCTTATTACCGCAAATGGAGAAGGGAGAAAGAAGCCATACAAAGTGTTTGACACTGGCAAGCATTGCAGAACTGGCACCTCACCTGGCTTTAGCTTCAGTGATTTGGGGTATTTTGCAGTCGCCCTCTGGCAAGGCATTCTGCAGCAGCCTGTGAGTGCCTGAACATCGCAGTGTGCCCTCGGTTTGCACGCCCAGCTCTGACACTGACGGGAAGCTGTCGGCAGACCAGGGAACGGCCAGTCCATTGGTTTTACATCTGTCTTCTCATCTCTGAAAGCCATCTCTACCACGGCTGTGATTCTGTTGGGAAAGGAAAAGTCATGATCCCCCCATCCTCCATCCAGCTGGATTACATGAAGGAAATAAAGATAACATTCCTGCTGAAGACTCAGTTAACTCCAGTCATCCCATTCATATTAGGAAGAGATTAATAGTAGCAAGAAAGGAATTAAGGAAAGAAAGAAAGATTTAGAGAATGGAGAAAGTCAATGAAGAACAAAAATTGGTATGCCAACCACTGGTCTCCATGGATGCCATAGACTAGAGTCAAGTTTGTGTTAGTATCTCCTGAACCCTGATGGGCTGTTCATACTTAAAATGTACAAGTAACATGACATCTGCCCTGCAGCTGATGGAAGGATGAGCTGGAAACAGAGAGGGGAGAAAGAACTGGAAGAGCAACTGCAAAACTTCTAGACCTGTTTTGATCGAACAAGTGATGGTGAGGTGACACTACATTGGTGATGTACTCACGACTACGGGGAAGGTCAGTGCTGTGGCTTTTCCCCGCCTTACACCCCACTGGTTAGGTACCTGCAAGCTGAAACAGTTTTAGGCTCCAGGCTCCCTGGGACAGGGCTCAGGCCAGCTTTTGTGTCTAGACAATTCCTGGTGCATATTCCAGACATTACCAGAAGAAAAAGAATGGGGGAAAGTAATAGAATAGATTTATGAACAATTTTATGTTAACTGAAGCTCAGTAGAAAGCCCATTACGCAAATATATTTCAGCCTAAGGCTTACATGTTAGCACAGCACTTTGTCATCACTGCAAATAGTCACCAAACCCACCATCCCCTATTCCTACAGTGCCATCTGTACAGTGGGAACACTACAAACCACAGAGCGGGAGCGCTTCCAACCTGCCTAGTGAACACTTGCACCCACACACACAAAAAAGGACAAGATGGAAACACACAGTTACACGTGAACAGGGTCTCCCTAACGTGCCTGCAAATAAAATCACTTTGTATAGCCATGGGAGATGACTGGGCTAATAAAAATCAGGAAAGAAAATGGGGGACAAATAGTTTTTTCCAGGTGTTCAGTCTGCTTGAACTTGGAACAACTTCTGTAAGCAAAGAGGAGGTGACGGGCACATTACCTGCTTTCCCATGTGTCCCAGTTACCCCTGCACCAGTTGCATCTGCCAGTTGATATCCAAGTGTATGTACATAGTTTGTCTTTGTATAGGAGTGAGTGTGGTGGCTGTCAATCATGTGCTCTTCCAGTATTGTAATTTAACAGATTATGGCTGTATGAAAACAATGTAAATAACTAGAAAAAAATTAAACTGAATCTCTATGTCCTAGTTTTTGTACATACTGAAACTGCATGGTATTTAAATTATTGTTTGTCTCTGATGTATGCAGTTTCTTAAAAAAAATCATTTAAAAAAAAAAAAAAGCATTCCTGTGTCTGTGCATTTTATCACCCTCTCTGGCCCAATGACTGACACAGTAGCAAAAGGAGACATGAAGACAGCAGCCCTGCTGCTGCCAGCCAGGCTCAGGGCTTCAGCCTCACACAGGGTAATTCCCAGGCTTTAAAAAGGAAAACACTGCTGAGGCTACAAGCAGTGTGAGAATGCGAGCTGATCTCCTGCACAGAGATTCCTACACAAGGGCTCTATTTCTACATTTTGACTTAAGCTTTTCATAAAACTAGCCTAAGGAAAGAGACAAGTGTGTCTTCAGTAAATTCCACGTAATTACTAGCAATCAAATTGCAATTTAACACCATCTGTAGGTGAGAAACAAAGAGGAGGGTTGAGAAAAAATAAAAAAATAAATCAATTCTCCATTAAACAGGTAGCCTCCAGTGACCAGCTTAGCTAAGCATACATGCTACCTTTATCAGCTGCTTCAAACCACTTTTAGAAACGTGCCCTGTGACTGTAGGCCCACAGAACCACCCACCAGCGAGGTGTGGCCTGCAGTCACTCTCTTGTGACATTCATTGTTCATGGGACCTACAACCTGGATAAACAGCACAAGAGTTCTCCACACTCTTGTTACCATACCAAGAAAGCCTGCCTAGCAGAGGGCATTTCACTGCTGGGAAACTTAAAGAGTTTTGGACTGGCTGTTGGGAAATCCCTTACTTGATACCAGCCTACCAGGGGCCAGGCAAGAACAAAGCACTGCACAGCAGACGAAGAGGGCTCTTCTTCGGGGCTGGGATTTCCAGACAGTAACAACAAAGCTAAGCACAGGCCCGTGAGACGTGATGCAACTCCCTTACCTTGTAAACGCACCCCCCATGCAATTGCAAGAACGGGTATTTACCAAATTGATTTCCCATCCACAGAAACCTGACGTATGACTGTTACTTTATCAGCCTCTGAGTCATTATCTCAGAGGCCTAACTCTACACTTTCCTGCTTTGCTTACGATGTTCTTGAAGCCCTCACTCGAGTTCAAATCACTTATTTTTCAGGTATCATCCTCTGACGTTCTTACCTAGAATTTCCATCACGTTTGGCCAGTGACTGAACAACAACTGGTGCATGCAACATGGGAGAGCACAGATGTGGCATTCCTCTAAATCTCTGTGGAGAGAAAGTGCTGCTTGAGGGGAGAACTGGACCACATTAGCTTATTGTTTGCAAAGAAGTCCACAATGAGATTTGGCAGGGGCAGATCAGAGGGGGGAGCTTTCACTCACGCTTCTGTGTTGTTTCTGTTGTCTGCAGGGAAAGGAAAAAATAAAGATAAAACCTTAGTTACTTCTATATGAACAAACAAGTGGGCAGCAAGCAGTTAAATACTTAGTCAAGCAGAAATAATGTAAATAAAGATGAAAAAAAATCATTTTCAAGGTTGTCAGGGAAGAAGAAAAATGACCGTCAGATGACTCATTACTGCACTCCTGCAAAGACACAGAGCTAGCAGAAAACAAATTGGAAGGCTAAACCTTTCCTTGAGTGACTTGGCTAGGGATTTCAGTAGGGTGCTCAACTATGTGAAACTTTAAAGGAATCGGTAAGGATTAATAGTCTGTAGTAGGTAAATGACCAACTTTGGACTGCCCACTAAAAATGTATAGCTAGACACTGCAGCTATTGCAGTGCTTTAGTGCAAGAGGCCGAAGAGCAATTGTTAGGAGCATGTCATGGAGTCACAGAATGGTTTGGGTTGGAAGGGACGACAAATCCCACCCAGTTCCAACCCCGTGCCATGGGCAGGGTTGGACCCACTAGATCAGGCTGCCCAGGGCCCCATCCAGCCTGGCCTTGAATGCCTTCATGCTCCAGCCCTCTGATCATCTTGGCGGCCCTCCTCTGGACCCCGCTTCAACAGCTCCACATCTTTCTTGTGCTGGAGCCCCAGAGCTGAACACAGCACTGCAGGTGGGGCCTCAGGACAACAGAGCAGAGGGGACAATCCCCTACCTTTTCCTGCTGGCCACGCTTCTTTTGATGGGGCCCAGGATATGGTTGGCTTCACACTGCAGACTCATGCTGACCTTCTCATCAACCAGCACCCCCAGGCCCTTCTCCCCGCAGCTGCTCTCAATCCATTCTCCAGCCAGCCTGTGTCTGTGCTTTGGATTGCCCCGGCCCAGGTGCAGGGCCTTGTACTTGGCCCTGTTAAACAAAGCCTCACACTCGGCTTTGTTTGTAAGCTGAACTCCACACTGACTACAATCGCTGGAAGCACAGACCAGGGCTTCCCAAAAGGTGGACCCTGTTCTAAGATGGCTCTCTGACGTCCCTTCGCTTTGACCTCCGCCCTGCTCTTCACACGATGGAGACAGCGACAGCTCACATTCTGCTGTTCTCCTGCTCTCTTGGGAGGCAGGCTCCAGAGCTAAAGCATTACATTCAGCTGAGCAGACATCACCAAAAACTGAGCAAACATTAGCCAGATTCATACTTTCAGACTTTTGGGAATTCAGTACGGGTGTTTTTGGATGAACTGTATCCCTCATAAATCCCCAGTAAAAACTGCAGATTAAGATACACACAGACATCTACTCTACTAGATCAGTGAAAGAAGTATGGAGTTAAGCCATTATCTGTTCTCTGGAGAACTCCCCTTTCCAGCACAGCCCCCAGTAAATAATACCTTTGGTTACAGAAACACTCCTGCTATTTCTTTGTATGTGAAACGTGAAAAGTTGCACGTGAACTTCAGCTGATCTGAAATGAAGCAGCATTCGAGGATCCATCCCACACATACTTAAAAACACTTAACTAAAAATATTCTTTTTCCTTTGGAAACATGAACATTTTTACTGTATGGGTGGATCAAGCACTGGCACAGGTTGCCCGCAGAGGTTGTGGCATCTCCATCCTTTTAATACTCAAAAGCTGTCTGGACATGGTCCTTGGCAGCTGGCTCCAGACATCCCTGCTTGAGCAAGGGAATTGGACCAGATGACCTTCAGAGGTCCCTTGTGATTCTGTGCCAGGGGATTTTTGCCTCTCTGGTCAGAGCAGCTCCAGGCTCTGCCTATTGATAGAGAAAGGTTCTGAAAATCAAAAACAAAATGCCAAAAAGAAGTTTGTTGCCTTCAGTCCAGTAGTAACTGGAGGAATACCCACTGACAAGTCTGCAAGCACTAACACCAGCTGGCACTTCTGATCTTGATTCAGGGCATCTCTCTACACAGAATATGGGCTAGATTCCCTCTCAGCACTGAAACTGCTCAATGGCTTCTATGTCACCAGTGTTCTTTTTTATTAAAAAAAAAAAGTCTGCAGTGTAAAGGCTTGAATAATGCACACAACTTATTTTTTGTAGGCTGTGCAGCGCAGCATAAAGGAAAAGTGTTCAAATAAGCCATCTCTGACAACCAGTTGTGAAAAACTTGTGCACTGAATGGTAGGGAACGCAGTGCAGAACACAGGGCTGTTTTCACACACAACATTTACACACTTTCCTATCCACACTACTCAGCTTTCATACCTACACTAGAAAAATAAGCTCCTCTCTGAAGTGAGCTAAATGGATTACGCTATGCTACAGCGCAGACACAGCAGTGGCTTTCAAAGCAGACACAAACGAGCTTTTCTGAACAGGGTAGGCTCAGGCAGTCCAGGAGCACTGAGAGCAGCATCTCAAGACCTAGCACAGATCATCTACCCAGGTTTTCAGGTGCCACCTGAGCTAAGCACCCTGTTAACCTGTTGGAAGGGAAACCTGGCCTAGTTAACAACAAAAGTTTTGTAGAGCATCTGAAGTCTGCACTAAGTGTAGCAAATATACTTGGCATACTAAGAATCTCTGAGCCAAATAACTAAGCAACACATTCTTATGTAAGATCCTCTGGTCTGTACAAGATGTAAAAATGTGATCTTATACTTTTACAGAATCAGTTCTCCTGCAAACCTGTAGCTGCGGCTAATCGCTCTCTGCTTTTACCTGCATCATAAATTACATTTCTGTACCAAATTTATTTTGAAATCTAAACCAAACAAAAATGGAACTGTAACAAATTTAAGCCACAACCAATAAATGTAGTAAATACAAAATACCTCTGTAGTCTCCGAGTCAAGCACTCTGTGGAACTGTTTATTACCTGCCTGTAGTTCTGAATTATATTTACTCTTTTCACTGATCTCCTCCATACTTGCTTAAAGTTACACTTTAGGATAGATCATAGGACAAATCACGTTGGTAAGGACCCCTGCAAGTGTCTCCAGCCTAACCTCCTGCTCAAAGGAAGATCAGCTAAGGGACCAGGTTAGTCAGGGCTGTGATCAGCTGGAACCTGACTGCCTGACTGTCCTCATGGGGAAAAGCCTTTTCCCAACAGCCTACCTGAAAACCTTGTTTCAGATTATGCCCACTGCCTTTAATCCTTCCATGACGGCTCCATCTCCTTGATGTACCTCACAGGTACAGGTGGGCTGCTGCTCAGTCTCCCCAAAGCCATCTCTTCTCCAGGCTGAGGAAGCCCTGCTCCCTCAGCCTCTCGTCACAGGGCAAGCACTTCACCCCAACTACCTTGTGGCCTCAGGCTTGTTGTGGTTTAAACCCCCGGTATCTCACAACGGTAGCTCGCTTTCCCCTCCCCCTCTGGAGAGCAAGCTCAAGGCTGCTGGCGGCTGCCGGCAGCTGCCAGCGGCCAGTATCAGCGGCAGGGGAAGGAGGGAAAGTGAGAGGAAAATAAAAGGTAGAACTTGAGAGTTAGTTCTATAATTAACTTTACTACGATATTAAAAGTGAACGAAAGAGATTTGGAGTAGAACAATTAACTTATAGCAAAAGGCAAGTTCTCACTGATGCGCCAGGCCAACTGCTCCAGAGCCAGACCCCCGAGCGCCAGCCCGACCGCGCAGAGACAGCACCTGCCCCCACTGCGCCTGCCCGCGCCACGCGGCCCTGCACCAGCCCGGCGCAGCTCCGCAAACCGCGGCTTTTTTTCCCCCTTGCTCCCCCTCCCCTTTTCCCGGAGAGCAGGGTGCCGTGATGTATATGCTATGGAATACTCCGTTTTTTCCTTAACTCTGTTTTCAACCATGACAATATCCACCCCTTATTCCATACCATTTACATCACGTTCAAACTTGATCATTTCTATACCTACAAGTAACACTCATTCCCCTTATATATAAGGGGATATATATATAAGGTATAAACATATACATGCTGTAAATCCCGGCTCAGCTCATTATGCTCCCGCCCCCCTAGTCTCTTTGCTGTCTTTGTGAACTGACTGTAGGGTTCATCCAGGCTGCTGCTTTAGGATCTATCTGTCATTGCAGTCCTTCACCGCAGAAGGAAATGGTGCACCGTACTGGATCGTTGCATGTTAGAGTCTATTCTTGTTGCCATCAGGATTCATTCTTCTTTAATCTAATTAGTCCTTGTTATAAAACTACTGATGATAGAATGCAGTGATTAAACATTATACATAAACATATTTACATATATATATATGCATCAAATCATTGGCTGTTTTCACCCAGCATCAAATCCCCCTGAGGCACACATTGGGCATCCCCATCTTTCTGCATTACCCACCAAGTGCACCCAGGCCCTTGGGCAAAAACAATCCCACGGATGGGTTTGCCTTTGCCTGAGGCAGGAATAGTCCAGACTGTTTTTCCCAGGATGTTTCTTGCACGTACTACTGGGACTTTATCTCCATCTACAGTACGTACAAGGTTGGATTGGGCAGGGCCAGCTCGATTGGCAGAACCCCGAGTGTTGACTAACCAGGTGGCTTCTGCTAGGTGTTTGTCCCAATGTTTGAATGTCCCACCCCCCATTGCTCTCAGGGTGGTCTTTAACAGCCCATTGTATCGTTCAACTTTCCCAGAGGCTGGGGCATGGTAGGGGATATGATATATCCACTCTATGCCATGATCTTTGGCCCAGGTGGTTATGAGATTGTTTTTGAAATGAGTCCCGTTATCTGACTCAATTCTTTCTGGAGTGCCATGTCGCCACAAAACTTGCTTTTCAAGGCCTAAGATGGTGTTTTGGGCCGTGGCATGGGGCACGGGATATGTTTCCAGCCATCCAGTGGCCGCTTCTACCATTGTAAGCACATAGCGCTTACCATCGCGGGCTTGTGGCAAGGTGATATAATCAACCTGCCAGGCCTCCCCTTCTTTATACTTTTGCCACCGCCCTTCATGCCAGAGGGGTTTCATTCGCTTGGCCTGCTTAATTGCAGCGCATGTTTCACATTCATGGACAACCTGTGCAACAGCATCCATGGTTAAGCCCACCCCTTGATCCTGAGCCCACCTGTATGTTGCATCTCTGCCTTGATGGCCCGAGGTGTCGTGAGCCCACCGGGCCAGGAACAGCTCACCTTTGTGCTGCCAGTCCAAGTCTATCGGAGCCACTTCAATTTTAGCAGCCCGACCTACTTGCTGGTTGTTCTGGTGTTCCTCAGTGGCTCCGCTCTTGGGCACATGGGCGTCTACATGGCGTACTTTCACAGCCATGTTCTCTACCCAGGCAGTGATGTCTTTCCACAGCTCAGAGGCCCAAATGGGTTTACCCCTGCGCTGCCAGCCGTCCTGTTTCCATCGTTGTAACCACCCACAGAGAGCATTTGCCACCATCCAGGAGTCAGTCTAGAGGCACAGCATTGGCCACTTTTCTCTTTCAGCAATATCTAGGGCCAACTGGACAGCTTTTAACTCTGCAAATTGGCTCGATTCACCTTCTCCTTCAGTAGCTTCCACAATTCGCCGTACAGGGCTCCATACAGCAGAGTTCCACCTCTGACGATTCCCTACAATACAGCAGGACCCATCAGTGAACCAGGCGTATTTCTTTTCATCCTCTGGTAATTCATTGTATGGTGGAGCCTCTTTAGCGCGCATTGTCCCCTCCTCCTCCCCCAAGGCATTTGTCACACCTTGTCCTGCTCAGACTGGTCCCAGGGCTACTGCACGTGCTATCTCCTGTTTAATTTGTTCTAAAGCCTGTTGTTGCTCAGGGCCCCATATAAAGTTGTTCTCCTTCCGTGTCACTCGGTGGAGAGGGCATACAATGAAACTGTAATCTGGGACATGCATCCTCCAGAAACCCACAACAC